>PVJH01044938.1:0-12694 GCA_004026705.1 Nesogale talazaci | reverse complement strand
TGCTTGGTGGCCTCTCCCGACTGAAGAGAGGCAAGTATAAATTCACTGAAGGTATTAATGCAAACATGAATGTACTTTAAAGTACCAAATTCAGAATGATGAGTGACGTCCATCTGCCAGAGCAGATTAGGTGCAAGCCCCTTAGGATTAACTCCTAAGTGAGGCACAGGAAGGTGGGTAACACAATTTTTACAATTTTTTACAATCTGTCTGGCTTGTTCCCTAGTGATTTGAAACATGAGCCTTAAAGTATGAGCATTAAGGTGATGTAAATTGTGGGCCTCTTGCGCTAAAGACACCTTATTGGTTACAGTAGCTGTTGCAATGGGCGATCATTTGGGTGGCTGCGTCAGCTATCCTGTTTCCTTCCACAAAGGGTCCTGGTAGGTCCGAATGTGCTCTGATGTGGCCCAAGTAAAAAGGGGCAGTTCTTTGTAATATGAGTTTTTGACATGTGGCAAACAAGGTTGCTGCAGCAGAAACGGGCTTAATTTGAGCAACAGTCTCTAATAAAGGTACAGAGTTGGCCAAAAATGCACTATCGGTAATTATTTTCAAAGGTATATGGGGGGCTTAGGAAAAAACTTCAATTAAAGCTTGCAATCGCACCAGTTGTGCTGAGGTGTGATTGGTGATAACTTTGAAAGTTTGGTTATTGATGACATAGGCAGCGGTGCCATTTGAAGAGCCGTCAGTAAAGACCAAATGAGCATTACTTAAAGGTTGTAGCCTGGTTATTTTAGGAAATACTACAGCATGCAATTTACAAAATTGAACAAGCTTGTTAGGGGGGTAATGGTTGTCTAGAGTTCCTAAAAATGAAGCACAGGCAATAGCCCACTCGTCTGAGTTTTGAAACAGCCACGTAAATTGTCCTTGGGTATAAGGTTGTATAATAATAGCAGGATCAATGCCAAAATATTTTTGGCTATTTGTTCTGCCCAAAATAATTAAATTGGCAACGGACTCATAATAAGGCTTAAGGGCTTTGCTTGGTGATGAAGGCAAATGCAACCACATAATGGGGTTATTTTGCCAAAATAATCCTGTAGGCGTGATTTGCATATTGAATATTATGAGTTGCAAGGGTAAAGAGTAATTAATTTGTGTTACAAACTGTTGGGCTATTGCTGTTTCTACTATTTGTAGTGCTTGTAAAGCTTGAGGCGTAAGGCTGCGGGGTGACGTGGATTGAGGGTCGCCTTTTAAAATATCAAAAAGAGGCTTTAGGTCTCCAGTGGTTAACTTCAAATAGGGATGTAGCCAACTGATGTCACCTAACAGTTTTTGAAAATCATTTAAGGTTTTTAATTGCTCATAACGAATGAAGGCCTGTCGATTAATAATCTTGTTAGGATGAAGTTCAAAACCTAAATAAGTGTAAGGTTCCTGCAGCTGGAATTTTTCAGGTGCAATACAAAGACCAGCCTTATTAAGGCAATCAGATAGTTGTTTAAAACAGGAAAGCACTTGTGTGCTGCCCTGACCTGAAGGAGGATGTCATCCATATAATGGATAATATATATTTGAGGCCAAGCAGTTCTAACTGGCTGTAAAACGTGGGAAACAAATTTTTGGCAAAGATATGGAGAATTGGCCATTCCTTGTGGGAGAAAGTTCCATTGAAAACGCTTCATAGGTTCTTTAAAGTTGATAGATGGAACACTGAAGGCAAATCGTTTTCAATCGAGAGGGGCCAATGGAATAGTAAAGAAGCAATCTTTTAAATCAATAATTGCTTTATAGTATCCAGTAGGAATAGCAACCGGAATGGGCAAGCCTGGCTGTAAAGACTCCATAACTACCATAGTGGCGTTAACTGCTCGCAAATCCTGAAGTAACCTCCATTTTCCAGATTTCTTTTTAATAACAAAAATGGGAGTATTCCAAGGAGAATTGCTTTCTGAAATGTGTCCAGCATTTAACTGTTCCTGCACTAACTGCTGAACTGCACACAACTTTTCTGATGTTAGCGGTCATTGATCCACCCAGACAGGCATGTCTGATTTCCAGACAATGGGATCAGCATGGGGTGCAGGTAAGTCAATGGCCGTGACTAAAAATTTCCAAGTCCTCTTGTGCCTTGATAAACCTTTAGATTAATAGTTTTAGTAATACCAGTATTAAGTTTTCCCAACCCTGTACCAGGGACGAAGCCCTGTGATAGCATTTGAGCAGTAATAGTAGAATTAGGACTACACAAAATGACCTGCATTTGTGACAGTAGGTCACGGCTCCACAAATTAAAAGGCAAATGGGGTAACACAAATGGCTTAACAATTCCGGAGTTCCCTTCCTCATCCTTCCAGGAGATGTACTTGGAACTTTGTTTAGGATTACTGCTTTGCCCTATTCCCTGTAGGTTGGTAAAGGTTTCTGAAGTAGGCCATGATTTAGGCCAGTGCTGTTCAGCAATAATGGTAACATCAGGCCCAGTGTCAATAAGCCCTTGAAAAGGTTTTTCGTCCAACCAAAGTGTGAGGGACGGTTTTTGATCAGAGATGGAACGTACCCCAAAAGCTGATTTATTTGAGTCCAAAGGAAGAGTAGAGGGAATTACAATTAACTGGGCAATAATCTGATTAGTATTTAACCTAACTGTTCCTTTAGTTGATTTTGCCAAGACTTAAACCACGCCAGCAAATGTTTCATCAATAAGACCTGGGGAAACTTGTAGTGAGGGAACATTGCTGCTAGCAATTCCGAGCACAAGCCCAACAGTGGAAGGAGGGAGAGGCCCCGTAAAGTGAGTGGCAACAGTTTGTGAGCCCACCTCCTCAGTTAATACTGTGTGGGTGGCGGGACAGAGGTCCAATCCGGGGAAGCAAGATTTTGGCTGTTCAGAGGATGGGAGGGAGTTGCCGTGCTGCTGGCTGGGACAAAATTGACTGCATCCAAGATTTGTCGCGGGGCCTGAGGCTGGCCCCTCGTCCCGTTTCCCAAATGGGTGGCGGAGGGAAAATTATTATTTGCTTGTAAAAAATTATTATTTCCTGGGACGTTTCTACGATACCTGGCCCAATGATATCCGTGCCTGCAGCGAGGACAGGGGCTAGAAGGTTTACGCTGCTGGCTGGGCGGAGCAAAAGGAAACCCACTGATGTTATTATTAAGGCATTGTCGAGCGAAATGTCCTGGCTGGCCACATTTAAAACATTGCTTAGGGGATTGCTGGCTATTAACCAGAAATTGCTGCATCATTTGACTGCCAATGGCTGCCGCCACAGCCACATCCCGTTGTTGGGAGAAGTTAATATCTGCACAAAGCCGAACATACCCATTAAGATCCATATTATTATGATGCGGCTGAATGGCGTTTTTGCAGGACGGATTGGCATTTTCAAAGGCAAGTTGTTTAATAAAATTGGCATTTGCTGTTGAAATTCCAAAAAGCCGCTCCGCAGCGGAGCTAAGACGCGCTACAAAATCCGTAAAAGGTTCCTCAGGCTTTTGCTTAATATCCTTACGGGCAAGGCTAGGGTCGCCTTTGGATGGGATTTTTTTCCAAGCCTTAAGGGCTGCGTCTTTGATTTGAGCAAACAATCCAGGTGGGAAAACGGACTGCCGTTCCTTAGATGTGTAAATGCCTTCACCAGTTAACATATCCCTGCCCCAGGGGGTATCAGTTCCAACATTAAACTCAGCAGTATCTTTACAAAATTCAAAATACTCAGATTTCCATAACTAATAATCCCATGCAGAAAGGATGGATCGAGCCAGGATTTTCCAATCATCTGGAGTCAGCCATTTCTCGCAGATATTTTCAAGTAAACTTAGAGTAAAGGGAGCGTTGGCTCCATATGATGTGGCCGCCTTCTTTAATTCCTTTAGTTGAGTAAAGGAGAAATTACCATGGTGACGTACAGGCTGCTCACTTACCTCGAGTTTATATTCCATAACGGGGAAGGCTACTAAAGGTTGGAGGAACAACAGCCGAGGACTGACCTTCACCACTCTGGGTTGCAAATATGGCCTACTCTTATTTCCCCGAGGCTCGAGCCGCGGAGAGTCGCTGACATTAAAATTCTCTAAATATGTTGAAAAGCCGTCGTCATCTGGACTTTCCGGCCGCGGGGAGAAACCGCCACCATTTAAAATTTTCACTCGCGGCGAAAAGCCGCCGCTGTTATGAATTTCTGCTCACGGTGGGACACCGCTGCCATTTTGATTTTCTGGCGCTGAGCGATACACGGGAAACGAGGTCGAGTGAGAAGGGGGGTCGCGATCATGATCACGAGCGGCTTGTTCCTCCACATCGCCCCAGTTCTCCTCACTTGGACCTTTCAGGGGACCAAAGGCGCCATGGACTGCGGAGTCTGACTTGGGCTTGGCCCCTAAGAGGTCCCAGGTCCTTTCCCGTTCCTGTTTGTTATTTGACACTTGGGGAACGGTATCCTTAACAAGGTTGTGCTGGAGATTAGACAAACTTGGATATTTGAAAAGATTTTTGCTAGGCGGAGGCAATGTAGGACTAGATTCATCCTTGGGCCCCGAATATCGCCTGTCCTCCAGTGAAATAAACTGCAAAGAGGACCTTAGCTCCGGATTGGAAGCTGCTTTTAAGATAGTTTCGGTTTGAGCAATAAAGCGACTGGCATGTGAGTCACTGTTTTTAACATCAATAATCTCCTTAATTAAATTATAATAGGATTTCACTGTAACAGGAATGCATTCCGGCTCGAACGCCTCATAGTAATCATTCAAACAATCGCCCACACGGTCCCAAGTACGTGCGGAAATAGTGCCCTCCTGAGGAAACCAGGGGCATGTATCTTTAATGAAATCAAAGAACTTAAGCATATCCTTAGCTTTAACCTTTACTCCTCGCGTCTGAAGAGCGTGTCTTAACTGACCAGTGAATATCTGGTGCTGGCTCAATTCCATTCCCATGATTGCAAACAACGACTCACCTCTAGGCATATCACATAGCAGGTAACCACGCCGCCGGGGAGGCAACAAACGGGGAGGGGGTCGACCGATTCTCGGGGTTGTTCGCTCTTTTCCAGGGACGTCCTCCTTCTCCAGGTGGCCGTCCGCGAGGAGGGCTAGCTTCTCGGAGCGCGTGGCTCGTGGAAATAGCCCTCTAGACTCGCAAGACGTGCCCCACGTTGGGCGCCATGAATGTCCCGGCCCGCAGGACACTCGAACGTGGATCTCTGGGTCCGGAGCCTGAAAGATGAAGATGGGTAGGGAAACGCGAAGAATGGAGACAAGACAGGATTCTGATCAAGTCTCGTTTATTAGGGAGAAATAAACCAATTTTATAGGGTAAGCAAGCCTAGGCAACAAGCCAAGGCATGAAACAAAGTTATCTTCAAAGTTAACAAGTGAAGGTCAGCACTGCTGCAAGTCTGAGGATAATCACAAATGCTCTATTCACTACCTATATCATCTTGTCCAGCCTCGAAGGCCAGGGCCGTCCCTACAACCACCCTCCAAAGGAGGCCAGCTGCCCACAACTCAAGGTCTCTGCAAAAGTTACAAAAGTAACAGACCACAAATCTCAGCAAATGACCTTGACAGAGTTCAGGCTACGTGACTATAGCCAGGCCAAGCATGTCTGGGCTGGATGACTCTGGACAGTTTTTAAAGGATGAGTGAAAAGTGAAGGCTCTCATACAGTGCGTACATTCATAGGGATCTCCAGTGTGCACTCTCATGGTTTTTAAAGGATGAGTGAAAAGGGAAGGATTTCCCACATTCCTTATATTCATAGGGCTTCTCTCTGGTGTGCATTCTCACATGGGTTCGTAAGGATGCAGAACTGAAGGTTTTCCCACATTGTATACATTCATAGGGCTCTCCAGTGTGCATCCTCATAAGTTCACGTAGGTAAGAAAGAGAACTGAAGGCTTTCCAACACTCCTTACATTCATAGGGTTCCTCTCCACCATGACGTCTTAAGTGTACTTTGAGGGAGGATGAATGCATAAACATTTTTCCACATTTGTTACATGTATAGGACTTCTCATCAGAGTGTGTTTCCATATGTGCCTTTAGAGTTTTGGGCCTACTGAGTGCTTTTCCACATTGTTTACATTCAAAGGGTTTCTCACCAGTGTGCGTTCTCATGTGGCATTCAAGGTATGAGGGAATCTCGAATCCTTCCCCACAGTGTGTACATTTGTAAGGTTTCTTTTTGCTATGACTTCTTAAGTGAACTTTAAGGGAGGTGGAAACAGTGAACATTTTCCCACATTGCTTACATTCGTAGGGCTTCTCATCGGAGTGAGTTTCCATATGTGCTTGCAAATACCTGGGCCTACTGAATGCTTTTCCACAGTGTTTACATCCAAAGGGTTTCTCACCAGTGTGCGTTCTCATATGACTTTGAAGTTCTGAGGGAAACCTGCATGGCTTTCCACATTGTTTACGTTGATAAGGTTTCTCTCCACTGTGCACTTTGACATGTGTTTGAAAGGATTTGGAACAGAGGAACTCTTGGCCACACTGCCTACATTCATAAGTTTCCTGTTCTCCATGTGTTTTCTCATGTCCACGAAGGGAGGAATAACAACCGAAGGATTTCCCACATTCCTTACATTCGTAGTTTCTCTCCATCATGTTGTCTTCCATGTAGTTTAAGAGACGAAGAATGCGTGAATGTTTCCCCACATACGTCGCACACAGTGATTTCTGACTTCTGTGACCACTCTCAAGTTCCCTAAACATAAGAAGCAAGAGAATGATTAGAATGGCCACAGTTCCCATTGCCAGTGTACAGGGATGGTTTTTGTGCTGTCCCAAAGTGAAATAACAAGAAACCATCACTGAGACCTTGATTAAAGTAGATACCCAAACACTTCCTTAAGGGTTCCCCAACTACTACCTATAAATGAGATACAGTTCAAAGCCTTTTGGTCTGTATCACATGTATGAAAATATTGTCTTGTGAAAATTGTATGTCCTTCAGCTAGACTTCACTTTTTCTCTTTGTTTTGTAAATAGGGTATACAGGGTAAGATGTTACCTCGACTGCTGCTTCTGATGTCAGGGTGATGCTGAATATACTGAAGTTTCCCTTTTCCTTCCAAATCAAACCAGGAATTATAACTCAGGAAACTTTTTATTTTCTCATCAGAGATTTCATTTCCTAAAATGGCCCGCCGGGGATTTGATTCACTGGTTTTAGTCTGAACACAACTATCTGTAAAAATGGATTATAAAATATAGTTAGTACTAAAGGGAAGAAAAACAGCCAGTTTGGATTTCTTTTCATATACTGAGGCAGAATGCTAAATAAGTTTTTTAAGACATCAGGAGTAGGTAAGCCAAAGAAGACTGGGGACGTTGACAAAAAGTAGGTGTGGGGATGGATCAAAATGGTGGTTTATTCACTGAGAAGTCACTACTGTAGAGTGGACCTCTTTTTGGTGTAAACTGTGATCCATAGGGTGACCAAAGGCTGCTTTGTAAAATAAATTTTTGCTGTTAATTAGACAAAAGTTTTACCAAACAGATCATCAATCAGTTTTACATTTGAAAATTTATGTACATTTTGTTTCATCTCATCCTAATCCCTATAATGAAACTTCACAAGGAATATTTGCATCTGTTTTCACTACTCCTACCATCCTAACCCTGCTGAACTTTATCCCCAGGAAAATGTTGTCCTCTGATCTTAAATGGATGACTATTCCATGGTGTGTGTACCATGGAATGGACTAACATTGTTGTGGTTTTTCGTTACAGATCTATTATTTGGGTAAATATTGTACCATGGAAGCAAGTTTAGTTCCAGGTGTGAAGGGTGACAAAGGCCAACCGTCTGGGGGCTCTTAGCCCATCAATCTCTCACAAGCAGGTCTGACCTCCTTATGATTTTCAGTTTTGTTCTACAGTTTCTCATTCTATGCAACACTTTATTAGTAGCTGAGCAATTTTCGATCTCAAGGTTGTGGCCACTGTTGATTGCATGACCCGCTCTAATTCTTTTCATGTAACTTTGTAATTTTATCATTCATATGGTCCAGACAGGGAGAGACCAACCATTGCAACTTATATGCTTGCCCACAACAATGTAAACCTTAGTTAATGCTTCCCACTGTCCTTCGGAACGATGTTGGGGCAAGTCACATTGGAGTCCCTTGAGATTAGCATCCTCAGGCCTGAAAAAATGCCTGCTCTTTTAAGAATTAGAGTACCAACATGTTCTTGGAAAGATTTAACCCTCTAATCCTTAAAATGCAAGAACATTAGCAGTTCTCACCACCCACAGATTCCAAAGGATGGGTGCTGGGAGCTTTTTTAATCAAAAGACCTCAACAGTCAGTTTAATATAAAGCCATCTCATGAGAAAGAGGCCTTTAAGTCTTCCTCTAACACACTGGTGTATCTCAGCCCAGATTAAAAAAGGACCACGTGGAAGATCTGTCTCCCACAAAGCACTAAGTGAGTACACGAAGCTATCCTCACCGATGGATGCCACGTTCCAGAGGGTTTCCAGCATGACAGCTTTGTAGAGGTTCCTCTGAGGAGCACTCAGCAGAGCCCACTCTTTTCGAGGGAAGCTCACCGTGACATCCTCAAAGACCACTGAACTCTAAAATATAGCACGTATTATTTCAGCATTTATCAATGTGGAGGCAGCAGGCATGAAAGCGCTGGGCTCAAGTCACAAAATTCTGAAAAACAGGCAAGTAACACTCTTATGGAAGATAACTTTGTTTTCTAAATCATTTTACTGGGGCAGTTGTACAACTCCTGTCATAACCCATACACCCATTCATTGTGTCAAGCACATTTGTACATTTTCCGCCATTATCATTTTTAAAACATTTTCTTTCTACTTGGTCCCTTTGTATTTTCCCCCTCCCTCTCTCATGAGCCCTTGAAAAAATATATATTGTTATCTTTTCATTTCTTCAACCTCTTTTCTGTTGTTTGTCTTTTGGGGAATGGGTTGTATGTAGATCATCGTGATCAGTTCCCGCTACTCCTCCCACCTTCCCCTCCTCTCCCCTCCCCCTCTTTGTATCACTATTCTCATTATTGAAACTGGGGGGGGGGGTGTTTTCATCTGTCTTGGATTCCCTGTGTTTCTAGCTCTTATCGGTACCCAAGTATAGGCTTTGGTCTAGGTGGATTTGTAAGATAAGATTGGAGTAGGCCTGAGCCCCGGTGGCGTAGTGGTTGTGCGCGGGACTGCGGCCCACTGGGACGGAGGTTCAATTCCAGCAGTGGGGCTGGGCCTCCTACTCCCACCGCCGGAGAGCAGTGATGCCCCTCCCCCCCAAAAAATTTAAGATTGGAGTCATGATAGTGGGGGAGTGGGGGGCGCCAGGAAGCATTAAAGAACTGGAGGGGAGTTGTATAGTTGCTGTACTGCACCCTGACTGACTCATCCCTTCCTCTGACCTTTTGGTAAGGGGATGTACAATTCTCTATGGATGGGTTTGGGTCTTCGTTCTGCACTCCCCCTCATTCACACTGATGTGATGTCTGATACCTCATCCCATTGAGAGAACTCATGATCACAGAGACTGGTGTGCTTGTTCCATGTGGACTTCGATGCTTCTCAGCTAGACGGCCATTTGTTTATCTTCCAGATTTACAAACCTCAGATGCTGTATCTTTTGATAGTTCGGCACCATCAGCTTTCTTCATCACATTTACTCATGCACCCATTGTGTTTTCAGCAATTGTGTTGGGAAAGTGAAAATCTCTGGAATGCCAGGTTATTAGAACAAAGTGTTGGCTGAGCCCCGGTGGCGTAGTGGTTGAGTGAGGGACTGAGGCCCATTGGCTTGGCGGTTCGAATCCAGCAGCAGCAAGGCTGGGCCTCCCACTCCCACCAGAGGGCAGTGATGCCAAAAAAAAAAAAGAACAAAGTGTTCCTTCATTGAGGGGGTACTTGAGTAGTGGGCCAATGTCTGTCTGCTGTCTTAATACTTAACATATAATTGTATATACATAGATCTATTTCCCTATTGTTATATATAAATACATTTACATATGTACATGCCTTTATTTAAACCTCTCTAATTGCTCGTCTACCTCCTGGTTCATTCCTCTTTTTCCTTTTCCTGCTTTAGAAGAATAGTGGGCAATGCCACATCATGAAATAAAGAGCATCGATTATGAAAAATCTAGGAGTCTCAGGTCTGATCTTGGCACATGGGACCCTAATACTTATCTCTCCTATAAGGTGTGCATATGGAACAAACTCTTTCTGTGATGTGTATGTCCTCACCTGTAATTAGGGACCTTCAATAGTTCCAAAGGGTATATAAGGATTGGGCATGATAAAGAGGCTCTCTCCACCTCTCCTGCCACTTTGGAGGCCCCTCAGTGCCAGGCGGTCTTGGTCCCTCTCCCTCATGTAATCCTTTCCCCCACTCGCTGTCTCTCCACGTGGACAACCCCTTGGCAGAGGTGAGCATGTTACCATGATATGATATGTGTCAGACTATTTCTCTCTCATGCTCTCCATAACTTTACTGTAATAAATAATATTTATCGCTGTACAACTGCGCCTATCAAGCCCGTTATGTATATACGGGAGGCTGACTTTCTCTGATAGGCTCTCTGGCTCCATCCTAAGCCGCCAATCAATCAAGATGATGCCATCTTGCCACTACTTGTCTGTCAGTTTGTCTCCTCACTGGGGAGGCCTATGGGCTGCTGTGATGCAGGGAGCGGGGTGCCTGGGGAACACAGTGGGAGCTACTGCTGGAGGAGGGGCTGTACAGGTCCGAGGGCTCTCCTCCCAACTAGGACTGCAGAGGGTGTAGGGGAGCCGCCCACCGTGATGGGAGTGGAGCCTTCAGGATTGTGGCTGGGGCAGGAGTCAAAGTTGAGAACAACTGCAAAAATCTTCACTTGATTGGAAGTTGGCATGTGGGAACTATGAATTTAGGAAGATTGAAAGTTGGCAAAAAATGAAGTGAAACACGCGGAGATGGATATCCTAAGGCAGTGATTCTCAACATTCCTCATCCCATGACCCCTTAGTACTGTTCATGTTGGGGTGTCCCCTCTCCAACCGTGAAATTATTTTAGTTGCTACATCACAACTGTAATTTTGCTACTGTTATGAATTACGTGACCCTTCTGAAAGGGTCTTTCTTTCTAACCTTCAAAGGGGTCTCGACCCACAGGTTGAGAACCGCTGCCCTAAAAGGTTACCAGGTTCCTGTGGTTCAGAATCTTGGCAATGGGTTCAGTACCCCTTTCCTCCTTGATACCCTAAAGAATTAGTGAGCTGGATTGAAGGATAGGGACCATTTAGAGTCTGAAGATCTTTTTCTCTTTCAAATTACTTTATTGGGGAATTTGACCGACTTAACAATTTAACAATACATACATTCATAGCGTCAAGCACATTTGTAGGTATGTTGCCATCATTCTTTATAGAGCACTTTATTTCTCCTTCAGTCCTTGGCATCAACCTGTCATTTTTTTCCCCTTTGTCCTCCACCCTTTCACCCTCATGAACCCTCAATAAATTATAAATTGTTTTTGTTTCCCTATCTTACACCATCAACTATCTCCCGAGTCAGAAAATTTGAATACTTACTATGCCGGGTATCCTGTTGCCACCCTTATCTTCATATAGTGCAGCTTCTCTGAGGATTTGCTCAGCTTCTAGGTGAAAGAAGTATGGTGAGGGGAGACCACCCTGATGCAAACCTTTCCTGACTTTAAACTACGCAGGATGCCTTTGTTCTGTGCACACTGCCGGTTACTCCCCTGCAAGTTTGTGACACGCACAGTGAAATGTTCCAGAATCCCTCTTCTTCGCAAGGCCATCCACAGTGTATAATGGAGTACGCAGGCAAAAGTCTTTGAATAGTCAGTGAAACACTCGTAAACATCTTTCTGGTATTCTCTACTGTAAGTCAAGATCCATGTGACATCAGCGATTATCCCTTGTTGCATGTCCTCTTCTGAATTCCTCCTGAACTTCTGGCAGATCCCTGTCAAGGTGCTGTTACAATCATTGTTGGATGATATTAAGTAAAATGTTACCTGTGTGTGATGTCAATATCAATCTTTAGTTACAGCATCCTATTGGGTCATGGGGTTGTTACATGATCTGGTGTGAGTTACAGAGTTGAGATGATTAAGAGTGAAGGGATGAGGATAGTCTGCCAATCAGATCATAGTTAATGAGGACTCTGTGAGCATGGATTTCTCCTGAAGATTTCGGGAAAGATAGATTCTTTCTTGAAGGCAGGAGAGACGCTCTGCTCACTCCTTGAGATGATGTTCTACTAACAGGACACGAGGTGCCATGCCTGTGGGCTGCAGAAGCCACGTGGTCCTACCCTGATGCAACCAGGCCATCGGAAGAGCCCCATGGAGACCCCTGCCAGTGTGGAGATGCTCACAACCCTACTGTATCCAGAGACCATCTTACATCCTGTGTCATTACATGAATTTTGTGAGTCAGTAGAGAACTTTATAAACATGGATTGGACATATGAGATAATTATGCATTATGAACGTCATCTGGAGTGGGCAAGTATGTGTTTCTCAATATTGAAGTGCTCTTGTATACAAACCTCTTTCTCATACACATGTGAGACTCCCTGGTTTTGTCTCTTTAGTCTACCCAGACTAACACAGGTCATCTTTCTTCAGAATGAATACAAATATGAGTCTCTTCCAGTCAGTTGACCAGGGAGCTGTCCTTTCTATTTCCTCCCATCGACAAGTGAGTGCTTCCAGTGTGTCTTCAGCTTTCAGAACA
>PVJH01044937.1:0-12696 GCA_004026705.1 Nesogale talazaci | reverse complement strand
TTAGTGCTGCCTTTAAGTTATCTCTTACAAGCACCAGGATGATGCCTATGTAGCCGGCAACTTTACCTATAGGAGCACACATACACTATTGATGTCTCAGCTCTGAAGACACTTACTCCCAGCACTGGTGTTAGGTTACTCTTCCAATATACTCAGGAACCTTTAGGGTTAGAGTAAAGCCCACTTTGCTACAGGCCCCACCAGAATTGGAAATATTTTTTTTTTCTCTCTCTCTCTCTGCATGGACCTGGCTCCTAAAGTCATGAGCGTCCCAGAGGTGAGCCCTTTCATGCCTTTTCTTGCCCGATGTGTGTTTAATTTTACCCATCAATTGCACAACCCATTCACTTGTGGGGGCTGGTACCCCACCGCTGTCTAATCACCAGATTTGTGTGAAAGGTAGCTGTGCTCGGGGACAGGGATGTGAGACTGGTTCTCACAGCACCCCAGGGTCCGTTGGTCAATTCTCCCCCAGTGAGCGCAGCGGTGCTCATCCCTCGTGTGGTCCCTGTGCACAGCACCCCCTGTGGTCTGCGTCCCTTGCTGGTGCAGTGGCAACTCCCAGTTTCTTCCCTCTCCCCTCACCAGCCCCCTCCTGTGTGGTGACTCCCCTATGTGGGGATGTGGCCTAGGACAGTGTATGGACGCTCTCTCAGACTCCTGGAGGGCCTGAACACTGGAACGGTAGAGTTCTCATTGGTGCCAACCCTTTGATAAGCCCCAGCTCCCTCCCTGGAGGCTCTACAGATAAATAGACCCAGGTAGTTGAAGAGAGATAGGGCACCAAGGAAACAGAGACGCTCCTGGAATCTGTAGCACAGTGGCTTCCATGAGGTTGCGAGAATTGTTCCTATTTTGTATTAAGAAAGGAAGCACAAACCTTCTCACCCTGCCATAGGGAGCAAAACCTGGCCTTTCTGAAATTTTTAGCAGCCTTTCCGCCCCACGCTGGGTTGTCTTGTGATCAGACACCCCTCTTTTCTGGGTCTTTTACCATTATAGCCCTTTTACACCCTATGATCACACATAAGAAGAAGAAAAGGAATCAGTCACACGAATCAACATATAACCCCTCCCAGGGAAACTAATAACTGAAAAGTGGGCGATGGTAGATAGTGTATGATGTAAGGCATGAAAATAATCATTTATAAATTATCAAGGGTTCATGAGAGAGGAAGGGTGGGAGTGAGAGGGGAAAATGAGTCGCAGAAATCTAGGGATCAGGTAGAAAGAAATTGCTTGAAAATGACGATGGCAACATATGTACGAATATGTCTGACACATCGATGAATGTCGATTTTGATAAGAGCTGTAAGAGCTCCCAATAAAAGTATTTAATAAAAAAATGAGATGAATGATATAAATTTACTGAGTAGGAAAAAACCTCAATAAGTGCCAGAAAGGAGATAATGTTCTAAAATCTATTGTAGTGATGATTGTAAAACTCTTAAATATGATTGACAGTTGAACTGTATGATATATGAATTATATGTGAATAAAACTGTTAGAGAAAAATAAGCACATAGTTCTGAGTAGTGCAGGAGTACATTCCATTGTTATTAACACAATAAGAGGAAGACAGCAGTCTCCCAAGGTAATATACAGGATTGATAAAGGACTGTGTTATATTCATTATACTCCTCCCTTACTGTTCCCTCCCCCTCTACAACACACAATCTCCTTTTAACTTACCAAGTGTGATAGGTAGTATTGTTGTGACAGCCTGGCCAATAAACACATGTGGGCTTAATAAGGTTGAAGTTTAATTGAAGGGATGGCTCGTGTGTGTTAGGGATGAGCCTTGTGTGTTAGTCCGGGTAGACTAGAGAAACTAATTTCAAAGACATGCATATGGATAGAAGGAATGGGTTTATATTCAAGAGGAACAGGACATTGAGAAAACATCCCTGCCCAGTCCAGCTGAAAGTCACAAGTCCGATATTAACCCATATGCCTGAAATCATTCTACAAAGTCTCCTTCTGACTCACTAAGTCACAGGTCAGTGGGTGCAGAGACCCGGCACCGACAGGGGTCTCCCCATGGCTCCTCACTTCCAGGGTTCAGGGTCCATCAACAGCATCCCGTGGTGGCAGAAGCAACTCATTGCTGGCAGAGGCCTTCATGTGGCTGCCCCAGTTCAGAGGGCCGGCTCCATCAGGGCAAAGCCGTGTGGTCTCTGCGCCGGCTACTCCAGCCTCCCGGACACCGCCATCCAGTGCTGTCTGTGATTAATTGTCTCCGACACTAACTCCCAACAACTGGGAAGATAGCCTCTCATCTTCACGAGGGAAATATCGTGAGATTTCCCAGAAGTCTAAGGAGAAAGCCATGCCCACATAGAGGCCTCAATGAGTAGCCCATATGGCTACTCAATGGCTTTCTCCAGATTAACAGGCTAGACTCCACCCCTACATTTCAATCATAAAATGAACGTAAGCACATGACTGCCACACCTTGCCTTTATGCCTCTTGCTCTCTGATGATTGGCCCAGTGCTAGTTCTCTGCCTCAACTTACAAAGCACGCTACCTGTGGGACACCCAACCCATGCATGTTTTAGTATAGTTTAAGGTTCCTTTGAGACCTGCTCCCCCACACTGCTGGTGTGTGGCCTGGGGACTGTCAGACCCTGTCATCTGACTGCCTGTTGGTGACCTGTCTTGCAGTTTGCTGCCTGTGGGCTGGACTGCCTGTGCTGCTCTGCAGATGACTCAGCCGTCTGCTTCCCTTACTTGCACCCAGCTGCCTTCATGAACTGAAGGACTGACAATGTGTTCACTGTCCATGGAAGCGAGTTGAGCTGAGTCACTTGTACTCATTAGCTGTAGTTTCTTATGCTGTATCTAGCTATCTAACCATAAGTGCCCTGGATTTGTTTCCCTGGAGAGTCCTGCCTAACACATCAAGTAAAATTACATCTTCCATAACCCACTTCTCCAACTCAATAAAAATTGCTGTGTCTCAGAAAAGCATTCCTATGACTACGTGATGTTCAGACAGGTGTAAGGATTCCTATGATTAATACCAACACTTAAAACCTAATCCCAATCACCTAAACCCTAATATCCCACTCACCCAACTAACACTCCCTCCTCATCTTTGCACAATACATTTTCCAGCACCTACCAGATCCTCCCCTAACCGAGAGAGCCAGCCCCTCCCCCTTATACACCATCAACTCACCTAAGATGGGATGCAAACAGCATCCAACACAAGCAGCTCCTGTAAAAAATCTAAAGAAATAAAAGTCACATAAGATGACCTAAAACTCAACAGTTTCCGCAGAATTAGCAGACCTTAAACTTCTAGAGGAAAACTGCTTCAGAATCAATATTTAGTGCCATATAGGAAATGAGGGATCAGTCAGGAAAACTCATGAAAAAAATAGAGCTACTAGAATCCTCTCACCAAAGGGAAGTCCAAAATTAAGAAAGCACATAGCAGAAATAGATAAAAAAAAAATAAAAGGTCTCAACAATAGAATGGAAGAAAAATCTTTAAGATGACCAAGCAGAATTCAGCAAATAAGAGAGAAACAGTCACACCAAAAAGGAAAATAATTGGAAGGAAGTCTGAGGATGGGGTGGGATTCCATGAAGCAAAACAAAATGTGAATCATTGAGGTTCCTGAACATGAAGAAATAAATAAGCCAACAGTTAAAGTAGTAAGGAAATTATTCAGGAATCAGTAAAAATACCAATTAGATTACCCCAGACTGTGCCCCCCCAAAAAACCCCTCCATAGCACATCAAGACATATAGCAGCCAGATTATACAATTTCAAGGAAAAAGACATAAAATGAGGGACGCTAGGAAGAACAAAAGATGTCACGTACAATGGCAAGCAGATAAGACCTCTCTGCAGAGACCATGCAGGAAAGAAGAAACTGGAGCAATGTGCTTTCAAACGTTGAAAGACAACAACTGCAGTAGAAGAATCCTTTATCTGGAAAAGCTCTCCATTAAATTTGAGGGAGATCTAAAAGTGTTCTCTAATAAGGAAACATTTAGAGAATTCATAAAAACAAGACCAGCATTACAAAAAATATATCTCTTTTTTTTTTGGGGGGGGGGGCGGGGCATCACTGCCTCTGGTGGTCACGGGTGCTACCCAGTGCCGCTCGTGAGAGCCGCCGCTGGATTTGAAGCACCAAGGCTGCGGGCTGCAGTCCCACACCGGGGCTCAGCCCCCCCAAATACTTTCTATTTCTTTATGGGCAACCAATAACCGTAGCACACAAACATGGGAGCACCACAAGGTGTAACACCACACAGAGACCAAAAAAGTGAAAACAGTGCCCAACATCCCAGTTCCAATGGAGAAATGAAAATAAGTATAAACCACACACACACACACACACACACACACACCATTCTATAAAGGGGAAGCACACAAGTCTAGAAGAGAACATATCAAACATAGTAAGAGATGCAGCAACTAATCTGCATTTATGTGGGCTACAGAAAGCTTTCTCCCAAGTTTCTCCTCCCAATGTCTGACAAACGTATCTGCTTGTAACACTTGGGACATGCCTGTACTCTATGAGGCCAACAAAAGTAGGACAGAGGTTACTCTCCTTGAGGGTTTTCAGTCATCTAGAGCAATCAATCAGACTGTATAGTTTGTCCCACCCTAAGTGGGCCCACTCCCGTCTGATCAGGATAGTAGTAGATTGTTTTTCTGAAGGAGAGCCCAGGGAGCGCAAGCCCCCTCAAGAGTGACCAGGGTTAGGCCCTGTGGCGGTCATGTGCCTATGATAATTTCATGATTGAGATGTGGGGGTGGAGTCTAGCCCGTTAACCTGGAGATAGTGATTGAGTAGCCGATGAGACCTCCGGGTGAGCATGGCTTTCTCCTGAGACTTCTGGGAAATCTTGTGATATTTCCCTCATGGTGATGAGAAGCCGTCTTCCCCGGTTGTTGGGAATTAGTCTCAGAGACAACGAACTACGGATGGAACAGGATGGCTGCGTCCCAGGAGCTGGAGGAGCCAGAAGAGAGGCCACATGGCCTTACCATGATGGAGCCGGACCTCTGAAGCTGGAGAAGTCACATAGGGATCACTGCCAACGCTGAATTGCCTCTACCATCACTGGATACTGTTGATGAACCCTGAGCCCTGGAAACGAGAAGCCATGGGGAGACCCCTGCCAGCGTCGGGACTCTGCACCCACTGGCCTGTGACTTCGTGAGTCAGAGGGAGACTTCATAGACTGGTCTTGGGCATATGGGCTAATATCGGACTTATGACTTTGAACTGGACTTAGTTGGGATGCTTTCTTAAGGTCCTGTTCCTCTTGTATATAAACCATATCCTTATATCCATATGTGTGTCTGTGAATTGTTTCTCCAGTCTACCTGGACTAACAGAGGGCCCATCATGAATCTAGGGTCCAGCCATCTTGTCACATGTTTGCCCCTAATCCCTCCCTGTCCTGTTACATGTACACCCCTACTCATCCCCTTCCTGTCACTCTTATGCTTATTATACATCCCCTTCCTGTGATGTGTATGCCTTTTGTACAGCCTTTTCCTGTGATGTGTGTGGTTACTTGTAATCATGCCCTTAAGTATATATAGGCCTTGGCCAGAAATAAGGAGAACCTCCTGTCTTCCCAGTCCATGTTGTGTGCAGACCTGGATGGTGAGCATGGCTGTGCAGGAGGTAAATGTGAAATCACGAAATGTGTCTGACTCCTTCATTTTACTCACTTATCTCCATTATTCTCTGTCTTTACTATAATCTTTACATATCAAAACCATACAATTGAGCCTAATGAGCCTGTGATTACTTGTGAGGGGCTGGTTTCCCCCCCACATTTTGATTTAATTACATTGACTATTAATGGTTTAAACACATCTATTAAAGGACAAAGGGTAGCCGATTGGATGAGCAGACGAAATATATCAATATGCTGCCTTCAAGAGACACATCTCTAACTCACAGAAAAAAATAGACTGACAAAGGATGGCGAAAAATTTACCAAGCTAATGGCAATTTTTTTTTAAGAAAGCAGGAATGGCAATACTAATCTCTGACAAAATAGATCTCAAGGTACATGACTTTATGATAGATAAGAATGGGTATTACATGATGCTTGAGGCATCAGTAGACTGAGAACCCATAAACATAATAAGCATATTTGTGCCCAATGAAAGATTGTTGAAACTTGTAAACCAAATCAGCAAAGAGATGAAAAGAGAAATTCTCGGATCCACAATTATAGTAGTTGATCTTAATAGGCTCTTCTCACAAAAAGATATATAAACCGGTAAGAAACTCAATAAAGAAACTGAAGAGCTGAATAACACAACCACACAATTCAACCTAATAGACATTCTCATGGTTCTCCAAGCAAAAGCAAAAAAATTCTTTCCCGGTGCATACAGCTCATACTCAAAGGATCACATGCTGAGACACAAGACAAGCTTGAGAAAATTCAAACCACCTTCTCTAACCACAGTGCCAAAAAGTTGGAAATCAATAATAGAAAGAACAAAAACACATACTCTCTCAAAAATGATTATTAGTCCAAATTAGAAAGGAAATTAAGAAGTCCCTAGAAACCAATGAAACTAACAATACAACATACCAAAACCTATGGGACACAGCAAAGGAAGTTATCAGGTCACCTGACTGTAATAAATGTACACATGAAAAAATGGGATAGAATTATGATCTTAATTCAGCACCTCCTGCAGCTAGCACAGAGTCAACAGCGTAATCCTTCTAAAACAAAATAAAACAAATCATAAAAATTAGAGCAAAAAAATTAGAGCGGAGGGCTGAGCCCGGGGGCGTAAGTGGTTGAGTGCAGGACTGCGGCCTGCCGACTTGGTGGTTCAAATCCAGCGGCGGCTCTCAGGAGCAATGCTGGGTAGCTCCTACGACCACCAGAGGGCAGTGATGCGCCCCCCCCCACAAAAAAAAATTAGAGCAGAGATAAATTAACTGGAAAAAAAGAACAACGAGGAAAATCTACAGAGCAAAAAGTTGGTTCCTTGACAGAATCAACAAAATCTAAAAACACTAGTAGACCTAACAGAGGAAAAGAAGAAGCAAACATCACTGTCTAGGACGAAGGGAGAAACTGGGGAAGTCACGATAGAGCTGAATAATGAAACAAAAAGACTAATTAGGCAGTACTAGGAGTAACTAAATTCCAACAGATTACATAAGTTGGAGAGTATGGACAATACCTGGAAAATCCCTCACCCAAATTGACGCATATGGACATTAAGAACTTGAATAGACACATAGCAAAAAGAGGTCACTGAGAAACTTCTGACTCAAAAACCACTCAGTCCAGAAAACTTCACAGAGAATTCTACCAAGGATTCAGAGAAGAGCTGACACCAATACTCCACAAACTATTCCAGAACAGAGAAAAGGACATCAAACTCCCACACTGATTCTGTGAAGGCAGCATCACCTGGATACCAAAATCAGGCAAAGACCTCAAAAGGGTAGAGAATTACAGGCTGATATCACTCATGAACAGAGGTGGCAAAATTCTCAACAATTTTTTAACCAAAAGAACCCAACAAGATATCAAAAAACTAATGCATCATGGCCTAGTGGGATTCATACCAAGGATGCAGGGATGGTTCCACATTTGAAAAACTATTGATATAATCTACCACGTCAATAATAAAAAGGATAAGAACCATATGATCGTGTCAATTGATGCAGAAAAAGTATTTGATAACATCCAACACCCATTCCTAATAAAAGACTCTCAAGGAGATAGAATTAGAACAGAAACTACTTAACACGATAGAATCATATATGAAAAACCAATAGCCAATATTACAATCAGAGAAAAGCTGAAACCCCACAGGGGCACACCTTTCCCCCTCCCTCTCTTCAATGTTGGAAGCCCTAACCAATGCCATAAGTCAAGGGCAAGATATCAAGGGTGGGCGATTGGGTAAAGAAGGAGTGAAATTTTGCTGTTTACAGGCAATATGATTTTACATATTGATAATCCTAAGGGGTGCACAATAAAATTTGCTGGAAACAAGAAAATAATTTTGTAGAGTAGCAGAATACAAGATTAACAAGCAGAAACGAATTGGGTTCCTATATACCAGTGATGGAAGTACAGAAAACGGTATCAAGGAATGAGTACCATTCATAATAGCCACACTAAAGCTGAAATAACTAGGAATAAACCTAACAACAGCAACAACAAAAAGACCTGTACGAAAAAACTACAGAACCTTTTTATAAGAAATCTACATAAATGGAAGAACATTGTGTGTTCAAGGAATGGAAGACTCAATAGTGTGAAAATGTCAATACCACCTAAAGCAATCTACAAACTCAATGCAATCTAAATCCAAATTCCAGCATCATTCATCAAAGAAATGGAAAAAACTGACTGCCGACTTTATATGGAAGGGAAGAAGCCCTGGCCTCAAAACTTACTACACAGCCACAGTTGTCTAAACAGTTAGGTGTTGGTATAATGATAGATAATTGGACAATGGATCAGGACAGAAAATCCAGAAATAAAAGCATCCACATATAGACCACTGATTTTTGACAAAGGCCCCAAAAACATTAAATGGGAAGCAAATGCCCTCTTCAATAAATGATGTCAGAAAAGCTGGATATCCACGCACAGAAGAATGAAACAAGATCCATATCTCACTCCATGCACAAAAACAATCTCAAGATGGATCAAAGACCTAAAAGTAAAATCCAAAGTTACCAGGATCATCAGTGAGAAAACTGGGACAAACCGAGTAGCCCTAGTGCAGGGAACACATGGGTTATTAGAAATAACAGAGGAAATACTGTGAAAGATAAAATAGATAAATGGGACTTATTAAAAATTAAAAAAAACTTGTGTACATTGAAAATTTTATTAACAAAAACAGACCCCCACAGACTGTGAGAAGATAATATTGACAGAATTTTACAAGCTTACAACCAGAAAAAAAACAAACTTAGCCTTCTGAGAAGGTGGGTAAAATACCTGAACAGATGTTTCACAAGCATGACACTCAAATAGCTATAAACAAATAAGGAAATGCTCCTGGTCATCAGCCATCAGAGAAATGAAAGTTAAAACAATGAGCTACCACCTTATGCCCATTATGCCCATTACTGTAGCCTAATTAAACAGCAAGAACAACAACAACAAAGAACAACATACGTTGGAGAGGGTGTGGTGAGATAAGCACTCTTATCCACTGCTGGTGGTCTTGTAAATACATAAAGCCAATATTGAAGGGGATATCGTGATACCTAAAATCGATGGCAATTGAACTACAATATGATCCAGCAATACCGTTACTAGGCGTAGACCCAAAAGAAATGAAATAGATCACGAACAAACATTTGCTCCTCCATGTTCATCACAGCACAGTTCACAGTAGCAAGAAGCCAACAGAAGAGTGTATTTTTAAACTCTGGTACATACACACAATGAACTACTACACATATTCCCCCCCCCCCCCACCAAAGCAATGAAACCATGACCAGTGCCAGTGAGCCACACATCACACATGGTGAGTATAGTGTAGATCACTTGGTCAGAGAGGACCTCACAACAGCTGAGATCAAATGGAGCTTGGGGAGAAATGCTGTCTTCTAAGTGGTACCTATGTAGATCTGGAGTGAGATCACAGGAGAGGAAGAAGGCCCTGCTACAGGTATGAAGCTTACTGATGGGAGGGGCAGTGCAGGAGAGAGTAGAAGGAATGGTCAAGTTTGGGGAAACATAGGTGCAAGTCTGTCGAGGGAGAGCTGACCTCCAGGTGGGCAGAGGAGAGACTGAAAATACTCTTGGGAGCATTTGGTGGGGAGGATCTTTAGGGGCAGGCAGAAGTGACCAAGGGTATCTGGGGGCGGGGGGGGGGGAGTGGCAGAAACCCAGGCTGGGTGCTAAAGAATGCTGGGCCACTGAATCATGGATCTTCAGGGTACAGGTCATGCTTCAGAGGTTGTATCAGTGAGACCCCATATGGGAACTCCATTGGGTGAACTGGACAGTAAACACACTAGTAACCTGAGGGCTTAAACAGGACAAATCATGGTATCTGAGGAAGCAGAAGATAGATGTACTGTTCCTTGGAGGACAAACAAAACCTTGCGACATCCATACCTTGAATACTGTATTAAGATACGTACTTATCCCTGCAATCCTGTGATGGCCATTCTGTTATATTCTGCTTATGCTTGTTTATCCTATGGTGTATCTCAGAGGTATGTCACCACTCGGGCTCACTCTCTTGAAGCTGTATTCTTTTTTGGAAAAATAAATCCGGGGAAGTTGCACATATAAAGAAAGAAAATATGGAAAGGGTTTGGGAGAAGGGAGGAATAGAGAGGTGGAGGAGATAAGAAGGAGATGACGTCCAGAAGTTCAGGAAGGAAAAGTATGTTTGGAGAGTGATTATGGAAGCAATTATGCAATTATGTTTAACATGTTTGAACTATAGATTGATATGGCATATGTATTAACTGTCAAGTTACAGAAGGAAAAAAAGCATAGATCAAGGAATGGGTTTTGGGGTCGCACTAAATCTGAGCTCCAACCTAAGAACAATCAGTTCTTATATCATGGTCATGCTGGAAAGTCACCTTCATGAAAGAATCACTGAAGATAAGAGTGCTACAGCAAAGTGTGATGAAGAAAGTAAGTGGTGTCTGGCTTTAAATCAGTGTGGAATATAAAAAGACTTTTCCCTAGCTTTGTGTCCCCCCAAAGATATGCCAAACCAAAGAAGCTGTTTGCCAGCACACAATAGGACGTCAGATGATTAAAGGTATTATCCTTGCAGGCATTCAGCCATCCAGAGCAATAAGACATTATTGTTTATCCCACCAAAGTGGGTCTCACTCCCTGTGTTAAAAGCAGTGATTCCTTTCCACAGAAAACTTAGTAAAAGTCAAATCTCCAGCTTAAGGACAGTCAAAGTTATGCTCCATCTTCAATCTAGGATCCACCCATCTTGTTACATGTACCCCTGAGCCCAACTCTTTCTGTTGCATGGGCACTCCTGATTATCCCCCTCCCATTAATGTACTGTCTTTGTTACAATCCCTTCCTGTGACATAGGACATTACCTGTAAGCAGGGTGCTTACACATCCCCAAGTCAGGTTTGGTTAGAAATGAATCCGACTCTCTCATGCCCCTATTTGGTCTACAGATCTCCACTCGGACCATCGTGCTGGCCTGAGGTGAGCATGCTACCATGAAATATGTCTGACTCCGTCATTTTACTTTCTCTCTTAGCTTTCTTATTCTCTATGACTTTACTGTAACCTTCACAAATTATTGCTGTGCAATTGGACCTGCTGGGCCGGTGATGATTTGTTAGGGGCTGGCTTCCCTGAGAAACTGGAATAGTATCTATGGTCTTCAAGGCTTGTATTCACACAAGAAGCCATTTAAATGAGAAGTCAACTACTGGAAAAGCACACCAGCTCATGTAATCCAAAGGTGACAATTGCAAAATCCAAATATGGTGAAAAATATCAGAGCTAAAATTATAACCACCCAATTTGTGGAGGGCTGTGGGGGATGGTGGGAGCCCCAAGCCCCATCTGCAGAGTATCTCATCAGCCTGAGCTTCTGACGTATCTGCTTTGGTCATAGGCAAGATTCTCAAACAGCCTCACTATCAGGCAGACACCATCCAAATCTTGATGATTCTGGGTCTAACTCGATAAGTCGGCAAGTTGACCTCCTGACAGACCTGACCTGAATTATTTCTGGGTGCAAAAATCTTACTTCTTCCAAACAGAAATTTATTCCCTTGCTTTTTGAATGTTGATGAGGGTCTTTTTCTTCTTACACATAATTTGCATTTTTGTCTTTATACTAATGATTTTATACTTACCACCTTGTGCGATTTTGTTTTTCGTTATTTTTTCTTGGGTTTCCCAGCTCTGAAGCACAGGAAGAGTGAACACATAGTGATAATAACTGCTACTAAGGGTTATAGGGAATGCAGGAAGGGAGTACTAGGACGGATGTGATAACACCATTCATTTTAAAAGCAATTTAACATGGTGAGGGTAGTGAGAGGAATGCTCGACAATTGATTTGTGGTAGTCATTGGGAAATTATCCTTGATATGATGGAATGATTGAACCACTGAATTATATGTAAGTTATGTGCCAATAAAGTGTTGGGAGAAAAAAGAGAAAGGCAGTGACCATCTTTTTTTTTTTTAAGGTTGTATTTTATTCTGTCAACAAGATTAGAATATAATAAACCCATCTACTTTACTTAATAATAAATTTTTTGGGGGGGAAAACACTTTTTTTTTCAATCATTTTATTAGGGGCTCATACATCGTTTTTCACAATATATAAATAAGCATACTCGTCATGCACCCTCACATGTCCACTTCTGTTATTGTTCTCCAGTCGTCCACCTTTTTCCCTTTAGCCCCTAGTATCGGCTTATCCATTCCTTCCCCTCTTCCCCTGGTCTCTCCTCCCCTCCAACCCTCAATAGTTTATACATTGTTATTGTTTTGTCATATTGTACACTGTCCGACCTCTCCTCCAACCCACTCCTTTGATGCCCATCCTTCAAATAATATCCTTGCTGTTGGTTCCGTCTCTCTACCCCCCCTTCCCTCCACCCTTCCAGTATCTCCACTCTAACCATTGGCCCGAAGGGGCCCATCCATCCTGGTTTCCCCATATCTCCAGCTCCCCTCTATGCCA
>PVJH01044936.1:0-12684 GCA_004026705.1 Nesogale talazaci | reverse complement strand
AGGCGGTATAGCAAGACAGGCAGGGACGTAGGCTGCCCCCCACTGAGATGTTTGCTCACCTCCTGGGGCATTGCTTCCAGTTCCTGAGACACTTGAAGAGGGTATGCAGGCTTGATGTGGGTATGTCTCGTCTCCCCCCCGCCCCGCCCCCCCAGGAAGACCCAGGCAGAGGCGAAGATGGAGAAGGAGGCCAAGAAGCCAACCATCAAGAAGCCACTCAACGCCTTCATGCTGTACATGAAGGAGATGCGCGCCAAGGTCATCGCCGAGTGCACCCTCAAGGAAAGCGCGGCCATCAACCAGATCCTGGGACGCAGGGTGAGGCCATGGGGCAGGGGGCGGCCCCGACCACCTTCACCCCGGCACCCACTGACTGCCGCCGTGCTGTCCCCCTGCCCCGCTGCAGTGGCACGCGCTGTCTCGGGAAGAGCAAGCCAAGTATTACGAGCTAGCCCGCAAAGAGAGGCAGCTGCACATGCAGCTCTACCCGGGCTGGTCGGCGCGGGACAACTACGTGAGTGGCCGGAGGCGGGGCGGGGGTGGGGTGGGGGGGCGCCTTCAGGGTGCCATGTCATGCCGCAATCTCAGAGGAAGGGGGTGGTGGTGGTGTGGGGGGGGGTTGGGGGGGGTTCCCAGGTCTCCCCTGGGGTCTTTGGTCTGTGTGTGCATTTGTGCCTGTTCAGGACACATTCAGTAGCATCCCTGGATTGAGTTGACGTGCCGGCAAAGGGAGGTCAGGATGGGGCCAGAACCTAGGCAGCCCAGACCCCTAGCTCAGCCTGCACCCCGGGACGCTCTGAACTTGGAGTGGGGAACAACAAGGCGTAGATTGGCCCAACCACAGCCGTGTTGGCGAAACTCAGGATGTGGCTGTAGGGGTGGTCCATCTACTTCAGCTTCTAGGAGCCAGCAATCCTTGGGGGTCCTGGCCTCGTAGACCCACCCGCTTCTGTCGTCCTGCTCACTGACATGCGGCTTTGTCTACACTGTGTTCTACGACTCCGTGCTTAGGCGTAGGATTAGCACGACACTGGGGTGTTCCCAACGAGCAGACCAAGGAAATTACATGCCCTACACTGCGGCCCCTGGCCTAGGGGCAAGAACACCAACCTCTGACTCCCAACTAGCCCAGAAGAGGCCAGGTCAGGTAGAACTGCTGTGCACCTTGCTTCCCCATCCCAGCACACTTCCACGCGGGACCTTGACAAGGATGGGGAGGAATTCCATCCCTCCATTGAAAACAGAGAGCAGGAACGGGAGGGAGCCCCCATGGTAGCTTGGCAAGGATCACTGGGGCTCAAGGTTAAGCAGCAGCAGGGAGTCTCAGACTGCCGCCGCTCTGGCCCCCGTCTGGTGTGGGGTCACAGCAACTGATCCTCCAAATCTGAGTCTCCGCGCCCCCCCCCTCTTGTGGCCTGCAGGGAAAGAAGAAGAGGCGCTCAAGGGAAAAGCATCAAGAATCCAACACAGGTGATTCCCAAGCCCCGTTTCGAGGACAGCTCTGCTCTGACCCAGAGGGAGGGCGGTGGGCTGGGCCAGGATCCATAAGGGAGCGGAGTCTCTGCTGACTCACCGGGAAGACCTGCAGCAGCTAGTTCATGCTGGGCTGTGCCCCTGCTGCCAGCCCGGGCCCGCAGGCTGACCCCGAGAAGCTAGTGAGGAGCTGCCGTGTTCTGCTTCCCTTTGCTGACGTGGGCAGCTGTGCCACGGTGTTTCTAGCCCCCGTTCTCCTTGGCAGTGTTCCATCTTTGTATAGCGGTCCCCAGCGCCCCATCCCCCCTTGAAGGCCTCCTTTCTCTGGGGGGGGTGGAGGAACTCCAAAACCAGGACGTGCCCGGCCCTGCTGGCCCCCCAGGCTGCTCTCTCCGTGTGGATGCAAGAGCGTGTGGTGTGGGCATCAGGCAGCTCGGGCCTGGCAAGAATAAAGGAAGTGTGGATGCCACGGCATGGCACAGACTGCAAGAGGCCCCGTTCCTACCTCCCCGCCTCCCCTCTTCTTGCCACTGCCTCTCCTGACAGCTGGAGAAGCTTTCCTGACCCTCGCTCTGGCCCGAGGCCTGTGGTGCCAGAGGCCTGCTCTGCCTGTGGGGCTGTGGGGCGTCTGTGACCGGCAAACACTGACGTTGCCTCTTCTCTCTGGGCCCTGCTCTGCCTGCCCTGCTCGCCTCTGCTCTCCTCTGCCCTCTGGCATGCCTGAGCAGACCCTGGCTCGCCTAAGAAATGCCGCGCTCGCTTTGGCCTCAACCAGCAGACGGATTGGTGCGGTCCCTGCAGGTGGGTTTGCCCCCACCACCCTCTCTCTCTCTCTCTCTCTCTCTCTCTCGCTTCACGCTGCTTCCTGACTGCACAGGTTCTGCTGGGCCTGCAGTCCTCTCTGGCTCTGCAGCCCCCTAGCACACCCAGCACACCCCGGGGATCCAGGGTCCTCACAACAGGAGTGTACACAGCTGGGAGTGGAAGACGGGCCTAGGTAAGAGGAGTGGTGGCCACGGGAGAAGCAGAAGGTTCCCGCCCTGGTGGGAAGACTCTCCCCACCAGACAGGTGTTCTTCACCCACCTGCTGCTGGGCCTAAGCTCATCACAGCGCACCCTCTTAAACTGGGAGCCTGCCCCATCCAATCCTGAGCTCCGATTCCTACATCGGAGGAAAACAAAAAGGCCCACAGTAGTGAACAAACTGGCAGTGCCCAAGTACCTGCCTACAAGCGGGTGGGTAAAACCGGGGAGGCCAGCAGCAGCTCAGGTCCGTATGAGCCAGTGGGCCATTCTGGGCTCAGTGACACTGAGCCTTTGCCCCGCCTAACCCCAACCCCAACACGTGTGCTCTTGAGAAGAACATATACCCATGAAGTGGTTAAAGGAGGGCTGAGGGTGACCTAGGCCCTAATCAACACTTGCCCTGCACCCCTATGTCCTGCGGAAGGGCAGAGAGGAATTCAGTTTGTAAAATCTGGGATGGCAGGCAGCCTGTCCTCAGAGGCCTCGTCTCGAGCCCAGAGGGCTCCAGTTGGGGACCATGCCACTCAGAGGCAGGCAGGGGCCAGAGCGAAGAACCTGGCTTCTTGCTGCCTTTGCAGTTTCTGGCCCCAACCAGTCCTGAGGCCTGGGACTGCCCAGCCCTAGCTGCCCCCCTGCCCTAGTTCAATCTGACCACGGTAACCAAAACGTGCAAAAAACAGGGTGGGGGTGGGTTTCCTGGTCACAGAAGGTCCTTGAGGGCCATCTGGGGCCCCGCTAGGTGCCAGAGACCAGGCACAGCTCAGTTACAAAGCTACTTCCGGCCTGAGGGCTCACAGAGTTGGTGGGAGGGGTGAAGCAGCGGGCTACCCCTGTTGCAGAAACATCGGTTGTCAGTTGTGGTGTATGACTCTGACTCCACCCTCTGTTTACAGATAACTCTCTTCACTATTCCTAGGAGGAAAAAGAAGTGCACTCGGTACTTACCCGGAGAAGGCCGCTGCCCCAGCCCCGTTCCTCCCGCTGACAGTGCTCTAAGCTGCCCCGGGTCCCCAGCCCCCCAGGACTCGCCCTCACCCCTCCTGCTGGCCCACTTCCCCACAGAACTGCTCACTAGCCCTGCGGAGCCCACACCTCCTTCACCAGGTCTCTCCGCCGCTCTCAGCCTCCCAAGCCCTTGGGCCCCACCGACCGCCCCCAACACTCTGCCAACTACACAGGTACAGCAACAGGCAGCCTAGCAGCCCCGGGACACTCAACACCCCTCGAGAGGCCCAAAGCAAGTGGAAACCAGCCAGGGGCCCTGATGCCTTCCTCTCAGGGCTCAGGCCCTGGGGAGTTTAGAGGCTGCCCAACTTCTGCCTGACCCAGGGGCCTGTGCTTCAGAGCCGTGTTGATGTGTCATTTCGTTGAGGGCATCCATGTGCCTGTGGCAGCCTGCTTTTCACTGTCTGCCCCGCTGCCCCCCCCACCCCCCTTCTTTTCTGCTGAGAGCTGGGCTAGACTGAACCCAGCCACCCTCCCTGCCCCCACGCCAAGAATAAGCCAGTTTGTCAAACATGAGCATGGCCAGAAAAGAGCCACAAAGCTCAAGTTGACAACACTGCTCTCTTATGGGACTGCAGAAGCCGATTCGGAAAACCAGCTGCTGCTCAGAAACTGGACCAGAGGGAGCCTCTGGTGTTCTCAGGAGGGGCGGGCCAGGCAAAGGCTAGACCCTAGGGATCTAGCTGAGTGTCAGGGATTGGGGAGGGATCTGGCCCTAGGTCAAATGGCTTAGGAAAGCTTCCTGAGCAGCATACCTGCCTAAGGAGGCGCAGTCAGTGGTCCAGAGACGTGGCCATAGCTGGTTGGCCTTCCTTCCAATCCAGACAACCTTTTCACTGATCCGTTTCCAGCTCTCAGGCACTTGTGACAACGGGCAAATCCCAGACCCCACACCCACCAGTGCCTGTCTTCTGGCGCCATGCCACAGCTTCTATTCCCCGTGAGCTGCAGGAGGGGCAGAGCCAAATGGAGGGCCGAGACAAGCAAAGCGAGGAGCCCAGAGGACCTCTAGTGGTAGGCAGTGGGTTTCCACCACTACCTACTTGAACCCATTTCTGAGCCAAGCTTTGACCCTGAGCCTTGAAAAACAAGCCTTTTACAATTTTTATTTAATTTTATTGGTCTTTTTTGTGTGGCAACTTCTTCACTGTACATAGCCTGAATCCAAAGAAAAGGGCTGTCCTTGTTCCCCAACACACACCCTTCAAGAAAAGCTTTTAATTCCCACGTTAGCCAGTGGTTTCTCAAGAGTCCAAAGATCACATCTTCTAGTGTAGCACTGTAAGAAGTCTTGAGAGAGAAAAAAGGACCATTGTAGTGTTCACAATATTTTTGTACTGTTAACACATCATCATAGAATCAACTTTTTAAACATTGAGAATAAACATACTTTTTACTGGGTTTCCTTTTCAAAGTCTGACCTTGAGCAATAGGTAGGCTCAGTCACAGTGGCATCTGTGACACTCTCCTTTCTCTGGAACCACGGACCTTGCTTTGTTCCTACTGCGGTACATGCATTTCCAAAATGTCTAGCTGCAGAAGTCAGGAATTAACCCTCGTTATTGCTCCTACAAGCTTTGGACTTGGGTTCTCCCCCAACCTCAAGAGCTGGGCTTTTCTGGAGACAAAAGTTCCCATTCAAAAAAATGCACGCAGGCCAACCTCCCAGTGATGTAGAGAAGGGCCCTTAGCTCTGAAATAGGTCACAAGACCCCCCAGACTCCACTTTCTCCTCCTAAAACATCTATCCCATTTTAAGTAAAACGAGACCAAATGAGTCTTCTAACCTGGTAATGAACTCCAAAGGAATGTTATTTTAATCACACCCCCACCCCCACGGTGTGCCTATTAAGGCACTTGAAGTGTTTTTCATTCAAGAGCTCAAATTTGAGTGACATCTCCAACCTGGTTTTTCAACATGTTCAAAGTACACAGTGGCCTCGTGAGACCTGCTGTAAATGTAAAAGATGCTTGAAAACTCCCCGATAAGCCACCCAACCATCAGATCAAGTGTGGGGGCTGGAAGTGCTTCCCAGTGCACAGCCATCCCTCTCCTCTGGGCCCGAAGGCATCCTTCCTGTAGTGTCATTTTCCCTTCAAGTCCTGGCCTCTGGATTTTACATTTTTTAACAGATGTATATAAATAAAATCGCATCCCAGAGCAGTGTACTTAGAAGTAGGACACTGGAAGTTGTAATTCTAGACTGTTCTGGGCGGGGTGCTTGAGGAGATCAGCCATTCCCTTGACATCTGTTCCATTTTAAAGAATTCCACTCTGGCTACTGGCCTACTTGTTTGAAAAACTACATTCTAACCAGGGCTTATGCAAGACAGGGCTGTTGCCTCTGATTTGGTGTCTCGTTCAGAACACACTGGCACAAGAACAATGCCCTCTCTGTAGGGGAGAGGACAGAAAGGGGCTTTGGTAGCTTTGTTAAAAATCAGACTAACCTCTTCAGCAGACTTCAAAGAAGAAACTCAAACCTTCCCAGATCACATCGTTACATTCCTGAGGCCAGAGGGTGACTTAAGTTTGCAATCCCAAATAGCTCACCAACCCCACCTCACAGCCAGCCGAGCGCCAACCCTGTGCAGTTGCAGACACTTCTCAGGCACGTGCGGCCTCCTCCCTTCACGCCGCATCCCGCCCAGCTGCTCTTGGCCACCTGTGCTTAGATACGGAGGGCTCAGCCCAACAAGCTAGCAGGGCCTTCCCAAGCCTCCCAATGTGGAGGTAGGAGACCCTGTGGCTAGGTTTTCTTGCTGAGCTGTCGTTTTTGAACAGTTCCCTTGGTCTCATGTTCCTTTTGGCTTGTGCGCCCCAAGCTGGTTCCAAACACCATTGGCAAACAGCTTTAGGTCATGTATGCCTGGCTTGGAGGCTCCAAGCAGAGCAATAGATGATTCTTCACATTTGGTTTTAGAGGAAGGAAGAACGTAATTTCTGCATCCATTTCTAGGAAAACGGCAAAGAGGAGGCAAGTCATGGTCACATTCAACACCCACTTGCTCAGTCTACATATCGCGGTAAAGACTGAGAGACTCAAACTAGTTTATTACATCAAAAGCGCTGCTTTAAACTTTTCAACATGCTGACACCACTTGAATCGCTTCAGAGTTTTACAAGTCCATCAGGTGGCTCTGGAAAGAAACAGCGTATTTCTTGTGTCTGCTCCCTCAAGCCTAACTATTCCAGCCCGCCACCTCTGGCGGTCCTCAAACCACTCTGCTAGGGGCAACATCTGGAACTCCGGCAACTCCTCTGCTCTGCAAAAAGTCAAAAGACCTGGACTGTTAGGGCCTTGTTTCTGCTTGGCAGTAGGGGTCCAAGAAGACTCCCACACCTTCGGCTTTTCACATATCAGCAAGGAGTTTAGAAACAGAAAATGATGGGCACGTTTCCATATCAAGTAAGATCTTTAAGTGGCTAAGGATAGCATGGGAATGGGCAGAATTAACTGAAAGACACAACCTCCAACCCTGGGGGAAAGCAACCAGCCCAGCTGAGCAATTCCACTGCACCAAGATAAGGTAAGTGGCACTGCTTCTGAAGAGCTAGGAGTTGGGAGCCACTGTTAGTAGCTCAGGATGACACATTCGAGTCGATCAGGGGCTGTGGAGCTGTCTTTTCACTCAAGATGTCTTTCATTTATCCGAAGCCTTGTTCTTCCCAGCAAGTGCAGTCAATGTTGAGGGGAGGGGGAGGGAAGAGGAGCAGCATCAATCAGGGTCCATATTCCACCACCGCCACCACCCCTCAGATAAATGGCGCCACTCTGGAACTCTCTTTTCAAGGGTTTTGTGAGTGCAGCTCAATCTGTATTCCTGCCCTTTTCAATACAGCTGGGACAGAAGAATCTGCAGTGCATTTTAATAGGGGGAGTGGGGTTGTGAAGTGGTGCGCTCAGACTAAGATAAACCGGGACTTCTAGGTGGGAGGCAGTGAGAGCACATCTATGGAAAGAGATCAGAAAGTGGGGTGAAGGGTGGGGTCTAAGAAGGGATCCAACTTAGAGATGTGAAAGCAAATAATGTTGCAAGGCATTACATTCCTCCCAAGATGCCACTCGGTTCTGGCCCACAGACTAAGAAAGTAAAGCAGGCACAGTGCACACGAGAGCCAGACAGTGCGTACATAACGTACCCCCACCCCTAAGTTCATGGCCTGTACACTCAAACTAAATCCCATCTTGGAAATAATGGCACCAGAGCACGCACTCTCCGTGTCATGTATGCCACTGACAATGCTCACGCCCAGCGACGGCTCAGCAGCTCAGGTGACACGATGTCATGCCCAACAGCTCAGTCCTGGACAAACAGTGGGCATGCTCTCCACTGCTACTCAACCGTACACCTGAGTCAAGTGGGGACTTAGACTCACATTTTCTAGTCAAGGGGACTTGGGAGAAAACCTCGAAATTAATCCTAACAACCATAGTAAAAGCTTCTGTCTCAGGTGCTGCGCTGTGTCTCTGGGATCCCACTGACGAGAGCAGATCGGATGGGGAAAGGGGGGCAATGAGTCTGTTACGGGGGTGAGAGTACACGGAAGAATGTAACTCCCGTCAGTAAGTTGTTCATGGAGGACTGTTCATGTGTATGTAATTCCCGTCAGTAAGTTGTTCATGGAGAACTGTTCATGTGTGTGCTCTGCTGTGTATTGTCTCAACAGCAACAAAAATCAATCAAATTTAGATGGGCACATTCCTGTTCTCTCTGCCCAAGGGAAGCAGTCGTTTTGAGCGACAGTAAGAAATAACATGTACTCTGGACTCCAGTTGCGAATTGCTCCTCTCTGCTGCCCATCCCCCTCCATAGAACACCACTATGGGGTTCAACACTAAAAAAACTTTTAAAGATTCTGTTTAAGATGCCCTGGTGGTGTCATGGTTACATCCCGGGCTGCAGGCCTCGTGGCCTGCACCAGCAGTTACTGTCACAACCAGCAGTTCCTCAGGAGAGAGCATGTTTTGAAGCACCGTAACTTTGTAAGGCAAACGTTCAGGAGGGTGGTTCCTCCCCACCCTAGGTGTATACTGAGCTTTAGAAAAAAAAACCTCCACGTGGTGGCAAACGAGATATGAGATGAGCAAGATTCTCCTGACCGTGGACAAGGGGGATGGAATCTGAACAAGGTTGGCCGCACATGTCTGTTGACTCTTGCCTAGTGGAAGCTGCTGCTTTCCTTGTCCCCATATGAACTATCTTAGGGGTTTAGGTCCCCTACCTAATTGCTTAATTTACTACAGAAATGAAGGGATCGGGGCCCTGAGTTGCAAGCCTATAGTGAGTCACTGTTAAGCTCCTCCCCCCCGAACGTCATCTCGTTGCGTGGCATTACCTATACGCGCACCAGGTCCCAGTGTGCTATGGTGGTGACCTCATGTACAACAGGACTGAGAGGGTTCTTCACGGACTCTTTTCAGAAGATTGATAAGCCTTCTTCCTAGTTTTAGTCTTGTACACCAACACTTGTTCAACATCACAGTTTACCCTAGGCCTAATTGACAACACAGACCTTGCTTAACTCAACAGATTCTCATAGTCTTTAAGTATGGGTTGTGACAGTAACTGTGCTGTACAGATGGTGAATGACCCTTATAACTCAAGCAATCTCTGGGCACTTTAGGTCAGGGCTTGGGAGGGATCTGTCGGGGTGGAACTCTTGCTTCCTCCCCCACTAAAACCAGCAGGAGTGGAGAGCAGGTCCACTTCTTGGGATTAAAGGGAATTATAGATTAGAACGATTTCAAAAGTTGTACAGGTCAAGGACTATACAGTTTAGGCTTTTGCCAAATACAGAGTATTCTAAAATTTTAAAATGTAAACAGGATAACCCAGACTGGACTATAGTCTGGGGCTGTTTGGTAAAAGGAGTGAATGTGAAATGGCATCGAGGACTTCACATAAAAGGTGGGCTGGGGACAAGTGAAGAGTAAAGGCACACTTCTATCCCTGAAAATCTGAGCCAGGGTAGCTCCTTGTGAATGTGATGAGAATACAGATTATGTGTGAATATGGATTCTTCTTTTTTTGTTTTTTTGGCATCACTGCTCTCCGGTGGTGGGAGGAGGCGGCCCAGCCCCACTGCTGGAATTGAACCTCCATCCCAGTGGGCTGCAATCCGGCGCACAACCACTACGCCACCGGGGCTCAGCCGAATATGGATTTTTTTTAAAAAAAGAAAAAAATCGTACGCCAGGTCAAGTAAAAAAAAAGTCACTCCTCTGCAGGGGGAGCCAGGAACAATGGCAGTTTTGTGTGCCTGTGTACGCTGGTTACTAACTAAAGGAGTGGCACCAGTAACTATTTAAATGGCAATCATGAAAGAAAAGTTGATCAGTGCTATTATATCAGTCATTTCAAATAAGCAACTACTTAAAAACATTTCTTTTAGATAAAAATTCATATACATTTTAACCCATATATTACAAAGTGAAGAGAAACAATTAAGGCCACAAAAGCAAACCATTTACTACCTACTGTGTCACTTTCATTTTATTTGAAGTTCCTCGCACTCATGATGGATGCGGTCTGGGTTTTGCCACACATTTCAATGTTAAAGGTTAAATTACTGTTACATGCAAGTAGTGTGAATCATTTTCTCCACATGGGAATACTGATTATAAAAAAAAGATGACATACCACATGAGATAAGTGTCTGTTTTAATTAAAAAGCTAACAAACTGCCTAGTTACATTTCACACCACCAACACACAAACTGGGTGATAACAAAGAGTCTTCTGGCTAAAATATTCAAAGTTGAGAGGATTGAAAACACAAACAGTCCTCAGATTCAATTAAGGGAGTCTTGTTACATACAGGCTGACCCAGACCAGGGGGACTCCTCGACTCTAGGGAGCTGGCAACGATCCTAATGACCCCATGCAGACCATGTACCTAACCAGCCCTTTTCCAGTGCCCAGCTCATGAATAAGAGAGAAGACTTTTGTCAAGTCTACTTCCGCAAACTTGGCAAGTTGTTTTATTTACTGCCTGATTTTAAACGACTGCTCAAGTTAACTCTACAGTAAACTAGGCAGAAATCACTTTACAAGAGGGAAAGTCCAAAATACCACATTTTATAGAGAATCCACAGTTCAGTTTATTAAGAGAAAGAAAACAAAACAAAACTTTTGATCACACCAGGAGAAACTCAGCTAATATGTTTTAGAATCCTTACTCCACATGCAATGAGGGCAATATTCTGCTAATACAATAGATTTGCTGCTGCATTTGTCTACTGTTTTGTCTAATATTAACAATTATAAACAGAGCAGTGCAACTAGTATTTGGAATTATCCTTACAGTGTTACAGTGTCAGGCACAACATTTCACTTCTCTTCACACCACTGGTTCTCTTTGCGCACCTGCAAGGCAGAAACATCAAGGAGTGTAACATGAGCAGTCTTTGTGGTGGGTCCAAAGAGGAGATGGGAAAACTGGGACATACAGGCTAAACGTTCCCTTCTTTGGTGCCTCTCATGGTTTTACCCTGGCTCCTCGTACATGGTCAAATGCACAAAGGCGGTAGGTGAGTCCAGCTTTAGGCATCATAGCTCTGAGCAAGTTCACCTTGTTTGTGGCTTTGTCAACAAAACCAGTCTGATCTATCCATTCACCTGCTCCCCGCTCACTAGCTTTCTCTGAGGTGTCCTGGCATAGACCAAACCATGTGTGTATCAAAGATGACCACGTGTCAAAATTTGTAACTGCAAGTAACTTTATACAAAAACAGTTCCTTCAATTGAAAAACGAAGAAAAAAAATTGGGGAGTGGGTAATAAGAAAGCAGGTACAATCCCTCATAAATTCCATATTCCTTTATTTAGGCACCCCCTTTTCCTGGCAAATTACTTATTCACAATTTTTTTTGTGTGAGCATCACTGCCTCTGGTGGTCATGGGCGCTACCCAGCCGCCGCTGGATTTGAACCGCCAAGCCTGTGGGCTGCAGTTCTGCACTCAACCACTTACGCCACCGGGGCTCAGCCCTATCCACAAATTTGTATCATGATTAGATTATGTTTACAGAGGAAAGTGGTTTTCCATTCAACAACTCGTACACTCTGTTATTTGATTGTAATCCATACACTTGAATAGCACTCTGAACTTCCTCCCAGTTTACCATTTCCATCTGTCCTCCTCCCTTTTGAGCTTTCTACCTCTGGGTAAATGCTGCTTTTGATCGTGAATGGTTGATAGGTTGTACTGCACAAACTGGTGACCACCCACCTGGGCTTCCTCCTCTTCAGTGAAGTCGTTTTTGATATTGAAGGTCTTGCGAATCTCCTCAGGAGTTTTCCCCTTGATCATATTGGCAACAGTCTTGCAGGTAACATCAAGCAAACCTTTAATGTCTAAGTAGTTTGCAGCCTGTAAAGTGATTGAGTTGTTTTTAATCCAGTATACTTGATGCTTTAAAAGAAATAAACTCGATAGTGATTGATCACCATTAATTAAACTTAAAATGGGAATTAATTTAAAAATTAAAGGGTTAGTCAGGTTATTAGCTCTTTTTAAATGCTTTTTTATACATGCCTTTCTTTGATACATTTGTATTATACCCAGTCCTTGTGCTGCCTTATGTACTGTATATACTTGAGTATAAACTGAGTTTTCCAGCACTTTTTTTTTTGGGGGGGGGCGGGGGGGAGGGGAAGCGGCATCACTGCCTTCCAGTGGTCGTGGGAGCTACCCAGCGCTGCTCCTAAGAGCCGCCGCTGGATTTGAACCAAGCCCACGGGCCGCAGTCCTGCACTCAACCACTTACACCACCAGGGCTCAGCCTCCAACACATTTTTTTTTCCCCAACACATTTTTAATGCAGCTTTTGTGGTAAAACTAGGTGACTCAGCTGATATTCGGGTCGGCTTATAATTAAGTATACACAGTAAATTATATAAGCATAAACTGGGGGAGAAAGGTGGGATGACAAGTTCAAGTCAAATGTAGGTTAAAATATTTATCCATACATAAACATAGGTAGTTACAGCATTACATTTTATTGCTCTACTCGACTGACTTTTTTGTTTTGTTGATGTTCTCTTTTTCCGGTTTTTTTAATTCTCCTTCTGCTTACTCTGGGTTTCTGCTTAATTTGATCTTTTGTTAACTTAGCTCACTGGTTTGAGGTTGTTTCTGATAGTGTAGTGGCACCGCACTTATCTTTGTTACTGTTA
>PVJH01044935.1:0-12677 GCA_004026705.1 Nesogale talazaci | reverse complement strand
TCTTTTGTATGACTTTATAAAGGCTATCTTGTTTTTGTTTTAGAAGAAAGAGCTGCAGCCTGGATTTAAGGTCTCCAGGAGAACGCTGAGGGAGCATGGTAGTGGACGGAAGTAGGAGTGGTGGTCCTGAGTCAGATAGACCTGAGTGTGACGCCCACCTCTGCCACTTACGGCTGTGTGCTTTGGGCACACATGTGCCCATGTGTAAATGTGAATAACAACAGTGCAGTTAGACACTGTCTGTCTGTCTAGTTATTTAGCACAGCACTAAATGGTGTATATATATCATATATTATATACTAATGTTTATATGTGTGTGTGTGTGTATAAAATCCACTGCTATTGAATTGATTCCGACTTATAGTGACCCGATAGGGAGGTATCTGAAACTAACTCTTTTGAGAAGCAGACAGCCTCATCTTCTTCCCAGGGGGTAGCAGGTGGATTCGAACCACCCACCGACTCGGCAGTCCAATGCCTCGCCTTCCATGCCACCAGCGTTCCTCCAAACGGTATCCTGTAAGCACTCAATGAAAGGGCTGGAAAGCCCAGCCCTGCCTTTTGCACTTCGCCCAGGGCTCTGGACAAGTTCTTCAAGCCTGAGTCTACTTCCTTTCCTGTGCACGGGCATAAGAGCCCCTCTTGGGTTAGGACTCCATAAATGGGATTTATTTTTGACAATTGAGATGGGAGGAGAGGTCCGATGGGTCAGTGAGGTTGTCAGAGAGGACAGACCCTGAGTAAGCCAGCAAGCTGCCCAGGAGTTAAAGATAAGGGCTATGCCCTCATCCAACAAGACGAAGGGACAGGGTGTGGGCAGCCATTCCTGGGATGGGCTAAACAGCCTGGCCTCCAAAGCCCAATGAAGACAGGGGGTGCCCGCCTGGAAGGAGATAGGGATCGTCTTTGGCCTGGGTTCTGATGCAGCGATGGAGGTGGGCTTTGTGGGATGGAGTTCCAGGACTAAGTCTTAGCAGGTGCTGCAGGGCCTGGTTGGGAAAGGTGGATTTACAAGAAGAGTACCAACAGCTGGAACCTGATGGAGCCAGCTGCCCTGATGGATGGCACAGAGCAAGGGAGACTATCAGCTTCTGAGAGGGACAGGCTAGATTTCACAGAGCTGAAGTCAGGTGACAGGAATCTCTAGATGATATCTGTGAAAGATCTCAAGGCAATTCACTGGGTGATGTAGACCCTTACACGAGTTCTGCTGTTAAGCAAAAGGTTTCTGGTGGGGTCCACTGGGCAAACCTCAGAAGAAAGGCCTGGTGTTTGACTTTTGAAAAAGTCTGTCAGCAAAAACCTCAAGGAGGTGTATTCTCAACGCCAAAGACATTAAAAAGTTATTCAGAGAAAGAGAACTCTCTGGAGTACATTCTCTCCTGGGGCATAAGCACAGGATCCCCGGGAGTCGCAGTCTACTTTATGGGAACATTCTTTTCTTGCTGTTGGTTTTTTGTTTGCTTGGTTGGCTTGTTTCTGTTGCCCTTGTTTTTAAAGTTCTCAGAGGTGGGTCCTCACAAAGAATAGGGACATGCTGTGCGTTCCTTAATAAAGTAGCTGGAAAGACCACGCCCCTGCCCCTTCCCCGCAGGGAGCCCTTGGGAGGAGGGAAGGGGTCCGGCTCCTTCAGCCCATTTTGTGGATGAGAATGGAGAAGCGACAAGCCCAGGGTCTCCCGCAGGAGGCGGCCTGACAAGGCAGGCTTTCTGGTTCCCAGACCAGGTTCCCTGCAGCAGCCTCCCGCCCTCAGGTGGGCCGGGGTCCGACCCTCAGCCTTCTCGGCCGAGCGGGTCTTGGGATCCACCAGATGGAAGGACCCATTCGGGGGTGCTCCAGCCGCACACCCCGCCCCTCCTCCCGTCCGTCCCGTGGGGGGACCTGGACTCACCTCGGGGCCTGCCCTGGGGCGGCGGGCCGCTTGCTGTCCCGCGGCGGCCGCGGCTGGGCGCATGGGGCGCGCTGGACGGCGCGGGGAGCAGGGCGAGGCCCCGGGCCGGGCTGGGGCCGAGGAGGGGCTCTCTCGGCGCGGCCAGCGCAGCGGCCTCCCGGGACTGGGAAGGGGGCTGGAGCAAAAATGTTTCTTATTCCAGCGTCTTCCTGCCTGGCCCGGCTCCACCACTCCCTCCTAATAAACCGTTTCCTATTGCCCAGCTAGCCGAGGGCCGCTGACTCTCCCCTCCTGGGGACCGCAGAGCCTGATCTCTCCCCCGTGGAGACCCCGAGGGCAGCGAGCCCCCCACCCACCCCACCCCCCGCTTTGGGATCACAGCCTGTGCCCTCGGCGGGGACCTCCCACATCCGCCGCCCCGAGAGGCGGGCCTTGGACTCGGGCCGTGGGGGTCCCGTGGGGTCTGGGCCCCAGTGGAGAGGAGAGGCGTCTGGCCCGCGGGCTCAGGGACAGGGACGCCCCCTCCAGCTCAGAGCCGGGGGTGGGGGCTGGGGGGAGAGAGCGGCCTAAAGCCCGGATGGACGTCTGGAGGGGAGCTCAGAGGCCAGGACGCGCGGGGTAGGGGTGGCCGTGGGAGGGCGGGTTGAGGGGCGCTGCCTGTCATTTTAGTGCGCTCTGTCCCACGAGGCTCAGAGCAGAGTTTGGGGCGTGCTGCGGGGTCCAGAAGAGCTTTGGCTCCGCCCTCTGCCCCGCCCTGAAGGACTCCCTCCCAAAAAACCAATCCCACAGCGGTGGAGTGGATTTCCACTCTTGGAGACAGAGTCCCACCGTCCCCTGGGGCTTCCAGGGCCGCCGTCTATTTACCTGCGCCTGATAGGCAGGATCCGAAGATCTTTCCGTTTAAAGAAAGAGTCCCACCCCCTCCCGGGGGTTCCTTCTGAAACGCCCTTCAACTGCCTCCCTGGGGCCCAATATCTCCTCTTGCCCCCTCCCTTCCTCTGCAGGGATACAATCCCAGATACAGGCCCAAAAACCCGCACTGAGGCAGGGATTGACTCTCAACCCAGGGCACCCAGAGTGGAGGGAATCTCACTCAGTGCTGCTTTGACCACCTCCTTCCAGGCGAGACCCTCACCCTGGCAAAGGGAGGTGGGGACAGGCGCCAAAGGTTTCTTCCCCAAGGAGAAGTGCTCTTCCTCTAAGGCCTGTTCCCCTACTCTCAAATCCGCCCCGCGCTCCCCGCTTCCCCCCCCCCCCCCCCACCTCCCCGGCCCCACCAACTCAGAGGACTGACATCAGCATCAGCATCCTGGGGTTTTAGTCTCTTGGTTGTCCTCAAAGACGTCGGAGTCAGCTGACCTACTTGGGAATCCAAGCTACTGGTCTAATTGTGGTCCTTCTACCTACTAACTGGGAGTAACAAGCAGGGTTTCCCAGGGCTGTTCTGAAAATGAAGGGAAATGGATGCTTATCTCCGTGTGCCCAAAGAACAAACACATCTGTCTTGGAAGAAGCATGGCAGGAATGCCCTTAGAGGCCAGGAGGGCGAGACACGGTGTCCCGTACTTGGGACACGTGGTCAGGAGAGACCGTCCCTGGAGAGAGTCGCCGTGCTTGGCACTACAGAGGGGCAGCGGGAAAGAGGAAGGTCCTTCAGGAGGTGGCTGGACGCCATGGCTACAGCAGTGGGCTCAGACAGAAGGACAGCTGTGGAGGCGGAGCCCGACCTTGTACATCAAGGTCACCGTGAGTCTGGACCAACTCAACGCCAGGGCATCCAACCACAAGAACATTGTCTCCGTGTATAGCAGGCATCCCGCCTGGCTGGCTGTGCTCACACCCAGGTAAACCGAGATCAAAGCCCATCGGTCCGCATGCCGTGGCTTCCAACCCATGAGTCGGGACACCGTGTGTTCCAGAACAGACCTGAGTTCCGCAGGCTTTTCTCTCGGCTGTCGGTTTTACGGAAGCGGCTCACCGGGTCTTTCTTCCATGGTTCACGCTGGCTGTTTAAGTAGGTGGTCAGCCATAGACCATCGGTGCCACCCTTTGACACAGGCCTGCCGTGCGTGGCACAGCAACCCCAGGCGTACAGAGTACATCTGCTTCCTGGGGGGCGTGCACCCATGACTTTTGGGAAGCAGAGCCCCAAGTCTTTGGATGGGTTCCACCTGCCATTCGGCTGGTAGTGAGGGCATTACTGCAACTGAGCCTCTATAGGTCTGCCTGTTCATTCAACATGCAGAGGCTGGAGAGGAGGTGGTCTCCTAGCCCAGTGAAGAGATGTGGGTATTGGGAGCAGAAGAAGACCCTTAAAGCTCGGAGGGGTCTTGCTGTCATCTAGAAGATGGGTCAGGGACCCTTGTCTCCTCCTGCTCTTGGATGGGAGTAGAGGCTGGGGGTGGGGGGGAGGTGGGGGGAGGGCCAAGGGCTAGGACTAGCCATCAATTGTGGCCTGACCTCACTTCCTGTGTTGAAACCCTGCCCTGCCCTGCTTCACAACTTGTTGTGAGCGTTGTGAATTCCCAGAAGCCCGGCGGCACACCCAAACCTCAGTGTCAGGACAGAGCTGTGTCCTGTAGCCAATAGGAAGTAGTATGGGATTACGGTATCTGCTTTGCAGATGATAGTGGCCACTTGGGCACTCTATTAGCTAGTGGACTGGGAGTCTGGCCGCACGTCCATCTTTCACACTTACTCTCCCTGCTGCCCTGCCAGGGCTTTTTGATAAACCTTCCCTCCCTCCCCCGCTCTCAGCCCATGGATCTCTCTGTCCTGGGAAGTGGGAGTGAGGCTTTCTTTCCCACAGGAAGTGTTCAATCTTGGACAGACACTGAGAGCAGAGGCCGGCAGATGAGAGCGGCTGATGAGAGTCCCGGGGTGGAAGACTGTGGCTCTAGGAGTTGGACGGGCCCTGATTCGAGGGCCCCGGCTGCTCCTCATCGGCGCGGAGCCCTCTGGACCCTGACTGAGGCTCTGTGGGGTTTATCTGAGCCCCCACGCCTTCCAGGGTACATGGAGAACCTGGGGGAGGCAGCAGAGGAGGGGCAAGAGTTGGAGAAAGTGCTGGGGATCAGCCCAATGAGGGAAGGGAAAAGGAATTACAGACTGTGTCCAAATGTGCAAGAATTAATTACTCAGAGGCACCAGCTGTTCCCCATATTCCACGAGGACAGAACAAGAGGGAACAGGCCCAAAGGACCAAGACTGAGATTTAGAGATGCAGGCTTTCCCAGCAGGGCGTGAAATGGCGCCCTGGGGAGCTGAGCAAGGGTGTGTGGGTTCCACTTGAAAGGAGAGTCTCATCCGTGGCCCCAGGTGACCTGCTCACTGACGGCAGAAGAAGGAGCCATGCGAGGCAGCTCCCTCGGAGACAGAGGTTAAAGAACCCCTCCGAATGGCCAACTCTCCCACACCGCCGTACCACGCCATCGTCTCGGACATCAACTCCTCCCTCACCTCCTCCGAGTTCTCTCCCTCCCATCTTTGGGTCTCATTCTCTGCTGCAATGCCTCGGCTCACAGACCCCCACCCCCCACCCCCAGGCCAGCCAGGAGCTGGAGGCTTCTCCTCCCTCTCAGAGTCACAGGCGTGGAGGAAGCAGACCCGAGGCTGCTCGTTCACAAAGCTGCAGAGCTGGTGGGTAGAGGCAGACCCAGGAACCAGGAGCTCAGGGGTAAGGAACCAGGTACGATCGTGTGTGTGTGTGTGTGTGTGTGTGAGAGAGAGAGAGAGAGAGAGAGAGAGAGAGAGAGAGAGAAAACGTTGCCCAAACACTCATAAATCTTGGATGTCGATCAGTCCTCACGAAAACCCCCCTTACAGGAGCAAGGTGGTCATGGGTGTGATGGAATAAAGGTGGTCAGTAGGATAAGTGGCAGCAGTCACACTCCCCAGGAAGACAGTGGCTCAAGATCATAGCGCACATGTCTCCTGCCTCCCAGCGAAACGGACAGCTCCCCCCCAGAAGGAACCCGTCGTCGGCATAGAGGCTAATGACAACACATCTCTGAACGCAGGGCCATGACGTCATCACATGATTGAGTGTCAAACACTGAAAATCTTGGCCCAGTCCAGTTGACATGGAACTTTACCCATCACAGGTTCCACCCACCTAATTTGCATGAACACCAAGCTGCCTGATCTCCTTGGTGGGCCACACACACCTTGTTTGCACAGTCCTAGCCACTCATTGCGAGAGTCACACAGACTATACCCCGAAGGGCCATACCAGGCATGATTCTTGTACTGTACGGCTATGGCTAGATTCCTGTTGTGCTATATTATTGTTAGGGCTGTATCACAACTATGGCTACATTACTACTATATGACATTGCTATTAAGTTTATAACTGTTGTGCTATATTGCCGCTTCAGCTATAATACTACTATGGTTATATCACTATTACAACTATATTACTACATATATATGTATATATATATATATATTTGTCATCACTGCCCTGGTGGGAGTAGGAAGCCCAGCCTTGCTCCTGCTGGATTTGAATCGTCCACCCTGTGGGCCACAGTCCCGCACGCAACCACTATGCCACCGGGGCTCAGCCCTGTACTATATACAGTTATATTACTACTATGCTATATTGCTGTAACAGCTATATTGCTTCTATGGCTATATCACTACTACGACTATATTACTACTATGTTGTATTACTACTACAGGTGTTTACTACTATGCTACATAACTGCTACAGCTATATTCCTACTATGGCTATATTATTACTATGGTTATATTATTGATATGCTATATTACTGCACCTGGAGTGCAGCATGAAGATGAGGAAATGGAGACCTTCCCCCTTCAGGCCCAGCTAGAAGAATCAAGTTCAAACATTGCTCTTGACACCAGGGCTGGGCCGCCTTCAAGGCCATGCAGACCACGCAGTTCGCCCGCTCTGCTGTGCCACACCTTAATCATCTTTGACAAGGGACTCAGCATCTGTCTTTTGCACCAGACCCCACAAAAGATGTCGCTGGCTCTACACTGGGGAGAAAGAGAGAGAAAGGAAGAGAGGGAAGCTAGGGAGGGCTGTGCACGCTTCACTTTCCTTGCAGAGTCTAAGACTGAGATTTGACAACCCGGGTGTGGGGGGGGGGGGGGTGCGCGTCTTCAACTGGAGAGAATGGCAGGGTACCAGAGGAGGGAGAACTATGAGCCTCCTTTAGGAAAGAGGTAAGACAAGTGCCTGAACCTCCCGATTATCTGATTATTCAACCTAGGAGAGATGTGCAGTTCTGTGGGCTGGATGGAACCGTGGGCTTGCCTGGAAGGAGCAGGAGAAAAAAAACTCTCTCTAGCCCATGTTTTCCTCTGCAGACCAGGGTGGGTAAGGATTTGGGGGCCTTGAGATGCAGTTTCTCTCTGTGTGCAGTTTCTCCCAGGTCACCCCGGGCCCTCTCCAGCTTTCTATGATTTTCTTCAACTGGAAGAATGAGGAGATCATTCGACTCCTAGACCCACAGGAACTTGAAAACCCGGGCCATAGAGGCTGTCTGGTTGGGGAGGGGAAGGAGAGAGGGGGAGTCAGGAAGAGGCTGGCAAACAGAAACTAGATTCCCAGACTCCGAGCCGCCAAGTCATCTTCCTCTTCCTCTCCAGCTCCTCCAGCATCTTCCCTAGGTGGGCTTGTCCGCTCCTTGGCCACTGCCAAACCTGCAGGATGACCCCTGCCGGTGGTGGGGCTGGAGGAAGGAATGACAGCTCAGGGCATCCCACTGTACAGTGTGGTTAGACAGGGCCCACACGATGCCACAGCAGGAAGACCTTCATGAAGGGGACCTTGATGGAGAAACTATTCCGAGGTTCACTCCTCCCTGCCAGTCCTGCGACCTCGGGGGACCCCTTCCAGAGGCTCTGGCGCTAGCCACAAGGCCTGGCCTGGCCGCGAACGGACAGTGGGACCAAACTGAGCGACGCTGGGTTTTGCCTTCAAATTGTGGCTCAGGGACGCTGTCTCTGTGTGGAAGTAGACTTACTCCATCGAGTCTCAGTGGCAGACTTGTTTTGTTTTTCAAACACCTCACTTCTGAGGTGCCTACTTCTGGGTGGACATGAATTGCTAACCGTTCGGTCGTCCTTCCTTCCCTACCACAGGCTGAACGTAAAGGAGCCGTGAGCATTCAGTCTGAGCGTCATGGGTCTCCGTGGGGGGGAGAAAGGGGGAGAGAGGGAGCACAGCAGCAGGAGTGCTCGGCGGCCTGAGGTTTGTCAGTACGACTTCAGCTCTCCTGGTTCTGAGATGAGTGATTAGTATCACTTGTCCTGCTCATCACTAGCTGAGGGGCTGGGTGAAGATGGCTGCACAGGTCCTAAGAGAAACACAGACTTCTGTAGACAAGCTTGGGAACTGAAGGAATCGTACGTAACCTCCCTGCGCAAAGGTTTCTGTCCTCGAGTCCTCTGGCCTCCCCTTCAACCGTGCATTTGCACAATGGTCTCCACATCGAGACGTTTCAGGCGCCGTCGAAGGTTCTTCAGGTTCTTCCCCCGCCTCCTCCCCACCTAATGATCGATCGTCGTGTGATGACACAGTGATTTAAAATAATATCCCACACCCCTAGCTCCTATTCCGTCTGTACTGTGTGCCAGAGTCTCTTGACTCTTCATTCATTAAGAGGAGTGGCGCTGCCCCACCCCCGCTCCCCAGAGCCGCAGCCTGCATGTCATGAAGGAGAGACATGTCGGATGAGAACTGAGGTCCGGAAGTCTCTTGCTATTTGTGGTGTTCTGTGGAGATCCGTCACCTGGGGGGCTCATTGAGCATTTGGGAACTGGACAGGAATTGCTAGCGTCGCCAAGACTTTGTCCCCCTCCGAAGAGAAGCAGCCAGAGTTTGCTTGGATGAGGGGAGCAGAGTTGGCTGGGAAGGGGGTGAGGGCCTGGCAGGCTCTTGGCTGGAACTGATGAGACCCTTGCTGGCCCAGGGAGACAGTATGAGGGCTTAGTGACCATCCCCACTGGGAAGAACTTGACACTTGAACAAGGGGGGCACAGGGGACTGCTCAAGATTGGAGCATAGGTGGGCTGAGCCCCGGTGGCATAGTGGTTGTGCGTGGGACTGCGGCCCACTGGGACGGAGGTTCAATTCCAGCAGTGGGGCTGGGCCTCCTACTCCCACCACCGGAGAGCAGTGATGCCCAAAAAACAAACAAACAAACAAAAAAAGATTGGAGCATAGGTATTGCCCTGGCTGGGAGGTGGGGGTGGTGGAGGGGACCATTTGAAAGAGAGGGCTGAATGGCTGGGCGAGGCCAGAGGCCAGCGGCATTTCCGTCAGCCCCAGCCACCGCGGTGGGTGGGACCGGATTGCTTGCACTGGACACAGGAATCTGCCTTTGTTTCCAGCTGGAAGGGAAATGCCACAAATCCTGCCCCCGCCCCGCCCCCGCAGCATCCGTGCCCAGGCTGTGCCCTCTCCAGTGCCAGAGGGCCTAGACCTGATGGCCTTCGAGATGCCCCTAGAGTCTGGGCTTTCCTCCACCCTCGCCCCTGCCCCTGATCACTGGTGCCGATGTCCGGGACGGGGCCCAGGTATCCCTGGCTGAATGGGAACAAATAGAGTGAAGTAGAAATGGGGGATTAAAGAGTTGGGTGCAAAGTGTGGAGGGACAGAGGACATGGGAAGACGCCTGCTGGCCAGGCAGCCCCAGAGAGGACCCTGTCCTTCTCGCTTCCTTTGTCCGTGGGTCTGTGCGCTTGTGTCTTTGTGTGGCGAGTGTGACTGTGTGTGATTGCAGGCAGGACATCTCTGTGGGCAGCTGGAAGTCCAGGGTCCGGCAGCCTGTGTGTCCTGTGCCTCTGCACAGCTGCAGGTCACCCTAGATGGCTGGCTGTCTTCTGCACGAGAACCTGCTTCTGTGTCACCATGTGACAAGGCCTGTCTCACAGTCCACAGAGCCTGCGAGTTGGGGGGAGGGGGCTGAGGGAGGCACAGGCCCTGGCCTCAAGTCTTCCCTTCAGGCCTGATGTCCTCCTTCAATGTGAAAGACCGTGGTCCCTCTGAAGAGAAGGAGAGCCTCGGGTGGGCTGCACTTCTGCACGAACCTGGCCAGATGGGGTTCTCCGTGTCGCCAGGGGAGTTCTGACGCAGGAAAGGCCCGAGAGATGAGGAGGAAGCAGGAACAGGGTCCCGCTGGCCTTGGAGAGGAAGTACTCCCCTCTGGGAACCTCAGAGCCCAGGGACCTAGCCTTTGAACCGCCTACATTTATGTGCCCTGCAAGGTCAGCAGTTCAAATCCACCCTCTCCCGGGGAGAAAGAGGAGACCATCTCCCCCAGTAAAGATTTACAGCCTTGGAAACCAGAGGGCGTGTTTCTGTCCTGCTGTGAGTCGGAACTGACTTGGTGGCCATGGCCTTGGGCGTGGTTTGCCTCCTCCTGACTCAGCAGGGGTTTCCTGGGGCACCTCCCTCCCCCCCACCCCCATAAAAAAAAAACCAGTAACAAAATCATTTTCTTTGAGTGGATTCTGACTCATAACAACCGGAAGTGAACGTGGGGCACGTTCCTAAAATAACTCGGACGGGGCGCCGCCCATCCTGGTGCCGCTTTGAGAGGAGCAGGGGGCGGAGGAAGACCCTCTGGGCACCCTGCACTTGGCGGAGCCTGAACTCAGGTCATTTCTTTTCTTTTTTGGGGGGGGGGGGCGGCATCGCTGCTCTCCGGTGGTGGGAGGAGGAGGCCCAGCCCCACTGCTGGAATTGAACCTCCATCCCAGTGGGCCGCAGTCCCGCGCACAACCACTACGCCACCGGGGCTCAGCCCTAAACTCAGTTCTTTTCTATGCACACTTAGGGAGCCCCAGATGGGCCAGGTGCTGAGCCAAAGGCTAAGGGCTAAGGACACACACACACACACACACACACACAAACACTCGCCACATGTCTACCTGAGTGAGAGGAGAATTCTCAGGAGTCCCTCCAGTAACTTAACAAGAGTGGCTGGCACAGCCAACCCCACGGCCCCTTGCGTAGGCACCCCCACTTTACCCGGTCTGGGGCAGGCTCACTCCGGGGGGGAGGAGTGATCTCCGAGGTGAAACATGGGCTGCCGGAGCGCTGGTCTGGGGTCACATGTCTTTTCATCTCGGGGGTCACCGAGATGAGAGAGTCTCCGCTCCTAAGAACACAGCTTCCGACAGGCGGCACTGGTTTCTTGCCCACTGCTGCCCAGGCAGTGCTCAGGTTCTCCTGCCCAGCTGGCTCCCTGCAGGGTCTCACTGCCACCTTGGGGGGTGCTGGTGCTGGTGCAGAGGAGGGGCTACGGATGGGTGGGGTCCAGGTCACACAGATAAGGGACTGAGACAGGTCTCTAACTTAGGCCCCTGAACTCCCAAACAGGGTGGCGGGGTGCTCCGTGAGCTGCGTTCTGCACAGCCAGAGGCCAGCCAGTGGGTGTCTTGGCCTCTGTGGGCAGGTGCGTCAGGCTGGCGGGGTGGAGGTGGGGGGCATCAGTGGAGAGATGGACCTTGGGAGGCCCAGGCAGAGCAGGGGCCTGCATGGCCTTGGGGGTGGGAGTGGGGGGTGGGCTGCAGTCCAGAGCTGCTCGTGGGTGAGGGAGAAGTGACTTGGCCTATAGGAGGACTTGCTAGGGATGACCCTGGCTCCCCCAGGTAACTGGGGACGGAGGTGGGTCTTCTCCAAGGGAGAGAGGTGCCCACCTCTGCTGGAGAGTGTGTCCAACCCCAAGTCCAGGAGTTCCCGCCAGGTCCAGGAGTTCCCGCCAGGTTGGGCCTCTGGCCTGGACAGGGGGTAGGGGGAAGGACCACCTGGCCCACGCAGAATGCCAACAGGTTGACGATGGAAGGGAGAGGCTCCAAGACCCTGACCCTGGGCAGAGGCACGGACACAAGCTTTGGGGTTTCTCTTCAATCACTCTGCCCCTTATCTGTCCTCCCCACCTGCCCCTACCTCAGGCAAATTGCTCAGCCTTCCCTGCTGAGTCCCAGGGTCCCTGCTGTAAAGCTGGAATGCCATGGGGATTTTAGGAGCCCTAGTGATGCCTGGAGTGAGTGAAGTGCCTGACTGCTGACACCAGCCCCTCCTCTGGGGAAAGACGTGACTGTCTGCTTCCGCCACCACCGAGAGCGGCAGTCTCCGAAACTCACAAACCCACAGGGCTGCTAGGAGCCGAAGCGACTCAGCCACCCACAGCAGCAGGTGGAGAACCGAGGCCTGGCACTGTGCGCAGGGCCCTCTGCGTCCCTCATTTAAGCCCCAGGACACCATCTTGCCGAGAACCCCAGGGCTCATCCAGCCAGACAGTTCCTCTCCCAGGCCCACTCAGGTAGCCACCACGTGATGTGGTACGGAGCCCCTGAAATAAAGCTTCTCTCTCAACTCCCCCTCACCCCCATCTGTCGTGCCCAGTGCCAGGCTGGTTTCCTGAGCTCTGATCACCAAGGTGGGTAAGGGGAGGCCAGCACACTCACCTGATGCCCTCGAGGGTCCAGCGAATAGCTGGAGACCTGAGACTCAGATGGGATGTGGGGTGCTGACAGGGACCCTGAAACAGAGAGCGCAGGCAGGACTCCAAAAGGAGGCCGCGGGGGAAATCTGTCGGATGGGTCTTTCCGTTTCACGGTCTGTTTCATCAACCGTCATTGTAACCCAAGTATGACACGAACCCTTTGAATACAGAAGCGTTTTTCATAAACACGAAGATGGTTTCAGTGGGGACTGTCTTCACCAATTTGCAGTCAATAAGGCAAGCATGGTTGTTAAAGAATGAAATTTCTTTTGCTTTTAAAGCCAAAGGCGGGGGCTGAGCCC
>PVJH01044934.1:0-12682 GCA_004026705.1 Nesogale talazaci | reverse complement strand
ATAGGTGAGGTGACATCCTTTTGCACAGGGGTTACAAGGAGGAGATGAGCCAGTTAAGACACAGAGTAGGAGCTATGAAATATGCAACCTTCCCCTAGTTCCCATGCTGCCTCCCACCCACTATCATGACCCCAATTCTACCACATAAATCCAGCTAGACCAGGAGATGTACAGTGAAGTTGGAAACATGGGAAACTTAGGATAGATGATCCATCGAGACTAGTAATAGGAGTGGTAATACCAGGAGGGTGGAGGGATGGAGGAATAGAAAGGGAGAAGCAACTTCAGGGATCTACACGTAGCCTCCTCTCTGGGACATGGGCAACAGGGAAGGGAGTGTTGGGACACATTGTGAAACATTTTTGTTGAAGGATTTTTCCCTTATCCCTCACTCTTCAAATCCCCTCATGATAGACTGTCCTTGAACCTCATCATTCACAGAACTTCACAGTTGACATTTTAGATATATTTGTTGATTAATTAATGTTATTTCTCATTTTAGATGGTCAATTCTAAGTCTTGGTTTTGTTCACCGTTGCATTTCCAGGAGAGGGCCGAAAGGCCTGGAACTTAGAAAATGTTTACTAGGCATTTGTTGGATGGCTGAATGACTAAATTCCCATTGCTCTTTTAGCTGATCTCCCACTTTAAACTCCCAACCACCTCCAAATCCATTACTATCTACTCAATGCCAACACATGGCACCTTAAATCTGTCCTAAGTTTGTGAATCTTACCATACAGATTTTGGACCATTAAGAACAACTAGGCCACACTCTGAAATGCATCTTGTTGTTGGAGTTTAATTCTCCTCAAATATAAAGATAATCTTTTTGAGTTCTTTTCATAAAGAAGTTTGACATTTCTATTTTGAGGGTTTACTTTTAAGTGAAGCATAAATGGGGGAGACAAACATGACTGAACACTTGGAGCTCTTCTGCTGTTAATCTGATATAGAGATTGTGGCAGTCACTGATCTATGTCAATTTCAACACTGAGAGTGTAGGGTCCAGTCTAGCCTGTCAATCTGGAGATAGTCAATGAGGCCTCTGTGTGAGCATGGCTTTCTACTGAGAATTCTGGGAAGTCTTGCGGTATTTTGGAATTGGAGGAGAGAGACTTGACTCAGTCTCTTGGATATGGTCTACAGACAAGAAAAGATGGTAGTATAGACCCTGAGACCTAAGAAGTGGAGAACCCAGAGAGAAGCCACACATGCTTACCCTGATGGAACCAGACCTCTGAAGCTGGAAAAGCCACAGAGAGGCCCCTGCCAGAACTGAGATGCTTCTACTATCAGTGAATACTGCTGATAAACCCTGAGTCCTAGAAATGAGGAGTCATGGGGAGACACCTGTCAGTGCCAGGATGCTTCTACCACTGCAGGATACACAAGAATCTGCATTTACTGGCCTGTGGTTGTCCTGGTGTCATTCCACATGCTTAGTGAGTCGGAAGTAGACTTTATAGACTGGTATCTGACATAAGGGCTAGTATAGGACTTATGACCTTGGACTGGACTGGGTTGGGATGCTTTCTCAATGTTCCATTCCTCATGTATATAAACCTTTCTCTGATAACCACATTTATGTTTATGAATTTCTTTCTCTATTCTATCCAGAATAACATGGGGGTACATATATCTTTTCTGATACACAGCTATGAGGTTTACTTTCAAACAGTAGGTACTAACATGTGACTATGTGGATATTGATGGGGCAGGGATAAAATTCTCCTCTTTTATGAGGGAGACCAAGGTTTGATTATCAGTAAAAGGACCACATACACAGGCACCACCCACTCATCAATAAATGTTTGAATGTTGCTATGATGCTGAAATCAGAACTGACTTGGTGGCCAAGAATTGTTTGTTTGTTTGTTTGTTTGTTTGTTTTGGGGGGGTTGTTTGCTTGTTTGTTTTGTATGCTGCTGAAGAAGTTTCAACAAAGCTTCCATACTTAGAAAGAAACAACTGATGGTATTCTTTCAAAATCAGACAATGAAGACCATCTGATTCACAATACATCATTGGGATGACCCAGCATGGGAAAAATTCTGCTTATTGCCTGTGTCGTGGGTTTCCCAGGATTCAGGACTAACTCCACAGCAACAAAAATCTGTGAAAGTGGTTATGTTGCCATGCTTGCCCCAATTTAAAGAAATAGAGTCGGGGGTAGAATAGTTTTGATATTTAAATTGGCTACATTTCTTAGAGTTCATTTTCATCAAGTCCATTCAACCCATAGATTTCTGCCTCTTTCTCCTAAGGAGCAGATGGTGGTTTAGAATTAACCTTCTGGTTAGACACCCAATTCACAAGCCACTTCACTGCAAGGGTGCCTCATATCCAAACATAGGACAGCAATCATCCTCTAGCTCAGTCTCTGCATAAGAAATAATGAGGAGAGACGTGAATGATTCCACAGAGACCATCATTGTTGTTGTCTTTAGGGACTGTCCACTTAGTTCCAACTCACAGCAACTCTACATACGACAGAAGAGAACGCCATCTGGTCCGGTGCCAGCCTCACAATTAAGACCTACTGTTTGGGCCCAGAGTTGTAGTCGCCATCTCTACCCATCCAGTGAAGGGTCTTCCTCTTGTTCCCTGCCCCTCTATTCTGTCAAGCATGTGGTCATGCTTGCTGAATTTCTCATCTCACTTCCATTGGATTCTGACATCCAATGACCTGTAGGACGGTAACACAGAGCAGAGCTTCCCCTGTGAGTTTCTGAGACTGAATTCCTACCCTATTCCAACCTCTCCCTGCCAACAGTCTATCTTTCTCTTACATGTTTTATTATTTATATATTTTAACAATTTTGGGACATATAATTCAATACTAAGGAATTTGATCATTCAAATTTGGCACCTTATCATTTGACCTCCCTTATGATTCATTTAAATTTTTCCTATTTTTAAATGTCTTTTTCCTTTATTTTTAAGATTATACATCCTGTATGTTCCATTTTTAAATGATTTTTGCTTTCATTTTAAGATTATCAGTTCTTAAAAAGATATAGTGTCTGGGGTCTTCAAGACTTGAAGTGAAACAGGCACCATCCAGCAGAGAAACAACAAGCCCACATGGAAGAAGCCCATCAGCCTGTGCAATCATGAGGTGATATCAGACCAGTTTACAGGCATCAAAAGACTCATAACAAACAAACTATGAAAAAAACATATTGCTGAGAACAAGGGGGAGGGGGTCAGAGCAGAGAGTCAAAGCCCATCTGTAGACAACAGAACATCCTCCTCCTCCAAAGATGGGTCACAAGCAAGGGATGAGAAAACCAGGTTACAGTAAAGCACACTGAAACACAATATTCCTCTGGTTCCTTGAGGCTTCCTCACCCTCCATTATTGTGCCCCCAAGTGCTGCTTCCCACTTTGGATTAGACCAGAGCATATACACAAGTAAAGATAAGAGATAAGCGCTCATGACACACAGAATCCATGAACAGGAATGGAAATAGCAATACCAAAAGGATAAGGGAAAGAGGGGGCATGGAGATGGGATGGAAGGGGAAACCGAGCGTAATGGTGAACACAAAACCACCCCACCACACCTGTTGAAGAGCAACATAAACCATAGGGGAAGGGATACAGCGGTTGGTGTGAGATATGAAAATAATAATAATTTATAATCTACCAAGGAATTATGAGGGGGTGGGGAGAGAAGAGCTGATAGAAAGTAAATGTCTAGAAAAGACTGGTGGCAATTTATGTCCAAATATGCGTAGTGTAACTGATGTCTGGATTATAATAAGAGTTGTAAGAACCCCAATATAATGATAAGAAAATTTATAAATCTTTTTATAGAAAATCTTCATGTAGAAAACCTGGTCTTTCTTTTGAAATGAAGTTGCTGCTACTTTCAAGCTGCTGATATTGTGGTGAGCAGGCCCCTTCTCCCTATCCTTCTGGTGTTGCTATTCCCATTCCTGCTCCAGGATTGCACATGTCGCGAGTTCCTATCTCGTCATTTATCTATACCTGTGTACATGCGCCAGTCTAGTCCAAAGTGGAGAGGCACCACTGGGGTCATGAGAGTGGGGTGTGACAAAGCCTCAAGGAACCAGAGGAATGTTGTGTGCTTCCTCAGTGCTTTACTGCGCCCTGGTTGACACATGCCTTCCCTGTGACCATTCTGTGGGAGGATATTCCATTGTCTACAGATGGTCTTTGGATCTCTTCTCTGACCCATCTCGTTTTTAACCATATGTTTTTGTTTGTTTCTTTGTTAAGGGTTTGTGATGTCTGTAATCCAATTCTGATGACACCTCATGATCCCACAGGCTGGTGTGCTTCTTCCATGTGGGTTTATTTCTTTGCTGAATGACCATTTGTTTCACTCCAAGCCATTAAGACACCAGACACTATATGTTTTATTAGCCAGGCACCGTCCACCATCTTCACTGCATGTGTTAGTCCAGGTAGACTAGAGGAACAAATTTCATAGACACGCATATAGATATAGGAAAAAGGTTTATATACAAGAGGAACAGGACATTGAGCCCAGTCCAGTTCAAAGTCCTAAGTTCAATGTTAACCAATATGCCTGAAATCAGTCTATAAATTCTCCTTCCAACTCATGAAGTCACAGGTCAGTGGGTGCAGAAACCCGGAGCTGGCAGGGGTCTCCACATGGCTCCTCGCTTCCAGGGCTCAGGGTCCATCAACAGCAGAAGCAACTCAACGCTGGCAGAGGTCTCCACATGGCCGCCCCAGCTTCAGAGGTCTGGCTCCATTAGGGCAAAGCCGTGTGGTCTCTCCGTCGGCTCCTCCAGCTTCTTGGACATGGCCATCTTGTCTTGTCCGTGATTCATTGTCTCTGAGACTAACTCCCAACAACTGGGGAAGATAGCTTCTCATCTTTATGAGGGGAATATCGCGAGATTTCCCAGAAGTCTCAGGAGAAAGCCTTGCCCACATAGAGGCCTCATTGGCTACTCAATGGCAATCTACAGATTAACAGGCTAGATTCCACCCCTACATTTCAATCATAAAATTAACATAAGCACATCACTGCCACACTGCATTTGCTTATGGACCCATTGTATTTTTAGCAATGGTAACAGGATGGTGAGCATCACAGAATGACAATTTGTTACAATAAAACATTCTTCTATTAAGAAAGGTATGAGGAGGGGCTCAAAAGCCATCCATTACCTTTGTGTAATGCCATATAAATATATGCATGTAGGCCAACACCTTTTCTATAGATTAATGTACTTCCATATGGACAGACCTATATATATACCTCTACTCATAGCTTTATTTCCTAGATCATTCCTCTGTTTCCTTTTACCTTCCTTCTGCCCCACCATCATGCTCACCCCATTTCTGCCTCATAGCACTTCCTCTCAGCTAGAGTGCGGTTGTTCCCACACCCCCAGGATCTCTATATCCTCCTTATTGTTGATTTTAATTCCCTAGTTTTACTCCTGTCTATGGCATTGTTTGCTCACCATGCATTTGCCCCACCCCCTTCTCCCCGCAAGTCCTTCCAGGACTATTGGTCCCCTTGCTTTCTCCTCAAGCTTGTTTGCATGCCTGTCTTATATAAGTTGGTATGTGTCCCATACCAACAATGGCATAGACCAAACAAATAGAAAACAGATGATTAGAAAAAAAGAGAGAGAGAAAAACACATACATAATTCTAGGTCTGTCTGCTGACTTTTATGACTCTCTCCCCATTGGTCCTGGGGGAATTCTGGGAGCTGACCCTTCTAGCATGAAGTGAATTTGGGGGGCTCTTTATGGACTTTGTGCCTTCACTTTGCTCCTATTGCTGATTTTTTATGTTCCTTAACTGATTTGCCCACTATGGGAGGTTCAGACTTCAGTACTTCCCCACCCTGTGTCCCATACTATTCTGTCAGTAGTATACTGCACTAAAGGGACAAGTCGTGAGCTGTTGTCAGTCCTACAGTCCTCTCTGTGCCCGGGAAGTTCTGGGCAGGGGTGTCCTCCTCCATGCTTGGAGGCCAATATGAGGTCTAGACCCACAATACCTTTCTCTTTTTCCTTCCTGGTTTGCTTCCTTGTGGGTGTGAAGTGGCGGCCCCTCACCTCAACCTGCTGGTTTAGTGTTGTTCTCTGTAGCAGGTATTGCCAGGAAGGGGGTTAGTTTGGCTCTGGTTGGGGCCAGCCCTGAAGCCCAATCTTTTCATGCATTCTTCCTCGTGATGCCATTGCCCTCATGGTTTGGTGCCCCTGGTTGAAGTCTGCATTCACAGTCCTGAGTCTGTGGAGACATAACCAAAGTTCTCCCCTCGGTGCGTTACATCATTGTTCTTCCTTTTATTCCTACCCATATTCCTTGACTTTTTTTCTTATAAACAACAGTTTAATTTTTTGTTCTTCATCCATAATATTCTAGCACATTTTTCTACTTTTATGCTATTGACTTAAATCATTCTAATTTGATTTTCTGGAAAAGTAAAAAGACAAAAAGGAATATCTATGAATTAGCTATTTTCTCTCTGTATTGCAACAATATGCATCACCTTTAGGAGACATATAAATCCTGCATTCTAAAATATAAAATTCCAGGCATAGAGATATCATTTTGACAATGATAAAAATAGATATGATCATACGTTTCTGGACTAGCAAATATCTAATTTATAAATAGTCCCAAAGAATGCCCTTATTGATGCATATTCTCAGCTGTTCTCTATAATTGTGATCATCACAATTAGAATGAGGGCAGTAGTTTTGTATTGTTTTGTTCTTCCTATTTTTCCCAACACTTTCATTTGCACATCACTCACCTATTACACAAAAGCATGTATATCAAGATTGAGGTGGGGTGTTTAGGGTGGGGAAGAATTTGGGGTGAACTCTCACAATTTAATAAACAGTTTAAAGGGAACTCCTGGCAGGACTGTAGAGGAGTTCCATTACTTCAGCACATATTAAATGTTTAGATTTTCAAAAAACTACCCTTTAATTATCAAGCTTCTTTTATTACCTTTAGCTGTCTATTAAAGTCAACCTAACTATATCAAGATCCATGAGTCTACAAATAAAATAAAAATATATCTTCTTAAAATTTTACATATTAAATTGAAGTAAGGGGGCATAATTGTTGTATTGCTTTTACTGATTGAAAAATTAGAGAGTTGAATTAAATTAATTAAATTAAATTAAATGTTTATCTTTTTAACACAACTACTTGTCACCTACTTTTCATTAAATATATATATATATGTATGTATATTGGTTCACAGTTAACAATGTAGATTCAAAGTCACTTTTGGAAAGAAATATTTCCAACATTAATTTTCTTTTGAATCTAAACTGCTCTTACTTTTAGTAATCTGTGTGATAATTATTTCTTTACATTTTGCCTAGCAAGAACTATTTTATGTATATGTTTGGAGGCATCAAATAGAAAGCAAACTTGAAGGATAAATGATATAGTTAAATGTCCAGTAATAAAATACAAGCTGTGATATTAAAAGTCAAGTTCAAACCTACTACCAGCATTTACTCTTATTTTAACAATGGGCAATTCATTTTACCTCAGTTTCTTCATTTTTAAAATCTATTCATCTCTGAACCTTAGACTCATTGATTTAAATGATGATTAAATTATGTAGCATACAGTGTTGTGGCTTATTAGTGGGGGAAACGAGTCCCTAAAAAAAGAACATCGTAGGGCTGAGGCCCGGTGGCGTGGTGGTTGTGCGCGGGACTAGGGCCCACTAGGATGGAGGGTTAATTCTAGCAGGGCCTCCACAGGAGCAAAGACTGGGCCTCCTACTCCCACCACCAGAGGACATTGATGCCCCCCAAAAAACAAACAAAAAGAAAAGAAAAAGAAAAGGAACATCATATTTGATAAAGTAGGACAGCGAAAAAGAGGAAAACCCTTGGGTAGATGGATCGCCACAGTGACTGCAACAAGGGGCTCAAATAGAACCTCTGTGAGGATAGCGTAGGTCTGAGTGGGGTCACTATGCTCTCCGAACCAGCCTGATGGCACGTAACCGCACACATAGGGTATGTACAAATAGAAAATAAGCCAAAATTACCGCGTCACCTATATGACGATGAGACAAGTCGTTGGAGGCCAAGGTAGAAGTCCTCCTGTGGGTTTCTGAGACTCCTTAGGAGAATAGAAAGCCCGTCTGTCTCCTGTGGAGCTGCGGATGGTTTTGATCCCCGGACATGGAGGACCACAGCCCAACACATAACCACTCTGCCGCCAGGGCTGCATTCTAAAATATGAAATTCCAGGCACATCATTAAATTCCTCAAATTTAGACACAAGATCCTTGCTTTTCTAGATTATTTTCTATATCCATATACAGCATTCATTACATCTAAATGGCTTCCTAAAAAGATTTTAAATTATAATTTCTAAAGATTTAAACCTTTTGCTTTTTAATTTGGAAAACTTTAAGTACCATACACTTTTTGTAACATGTTTTTCAATGCTGAATTCATGTTCAAAATAATCATTTGTGAAAATGTGATTCAGAAAGGGGCATGTGATGTTAGGTGTAACTCTTTTTGCTGAATTAATGGTAAGAAACGCCGACTTCCAAATGTACTGACTGATTGCATAGTCCGTAACATTGTTTTTACCACGCTAGCAATCTTGCATACTTCCTTTCTTTTGAAATTAAAGATAAAAAAGTAACCATTTGATCGTAAACACGTCCTGGAAATCTGGTATTTTACTACCTTTATCTGGAAAAATAATTTCTATAACTGTAGTACAGAGAAGTTGCTTAAAGATGGTTCTTCTCTATCCATCCCTCTCACCACATGATTGGGTGGGATCATGAAAATAAGGTGTGGAGCACTCTGCTTTGGGGATTGGTCGGTTTTGTCATTTCCCCCCGCTATAGAAAAAAAGATATTAGAAGGAGGAACGGAGAGAATCAGCCACGGGTCTGCTCCACGCCTAACACTGTCCGAATGGGTCACCACCGGCTGCAGCACTGAGATCCGCGACTGTGAGTCTGCGAGGCAGAAGCCCGGAGACCATGTGACTGAGAAGTTATTGGCCAGAGAGACACTTGGTTGATGGCTGAAGAAAAACTTTGCTGTAAACCAAAGATCATATCCTGGATGATTTCTTATCCCGGCTTGTGGTAGCCTACATGTAAACATCCCTAATAAACCTCCAAAATTGTGAGCATTGTGTGTGTGTGTGTGTGTGTGTGTGTGTGCGTGGCGATGGTAACAACTTAGCAAACTCAGCTGCGAAGTAAAGGGCCGCGAAAGGAACGGTTGGTGTTAGAGACGTCAAGGATTGATCCGACAGGGAGGCCCGTCTGAGGGCGGCAGTTGGCTGTGCATGGATGTGCAGTTGGGATGGATGGATGTGCATGGATGTGCAGTGTCTCGTGAGGTCGGCTATAGTCCCCACGCGTTTTTCTCAGAACGTGACTGCTACCGATGTTTTCTCTGACTTGATTAGATTCGTTAATTTGACTAATTCTAACGAGGGGAATAAAATGAATGGAGGAGGCATGTGTGGCTAACAGGTGGGCAGACTATTCTTAGAGTCTGTCTGGGTTTTGATTCTTCAAAATTAGAGGCCACAGTTGTTACATACTCGTCATTCACATTTTATTAATACAGGTTCACTGAGTACTTCCAAGAGGGAAGCCTTTTGCTGGGTCTGAGGAGAGAGGACTGAGCAAGACCCAGTGTCGCTGCCCTCAGAGCTTAGTGCCTGGAGAGCCCCAGTTCACAGAACTCTGCATGGAACCTTGAGCATAAAATCCTTCTCGTATGCCTAAGACTGGAAAGGCAGCAGAACTTTTAAAATTGATTTTAAAAATATGTGGCATTGATTCTGACATCATGAAAAGCTAAAGACAATGGCTATTTTATTTTATTTTTTTATTTTTTATTGGGGTGGGGAGCCATCACTGTCATCACTGGGGGTAGGAAGTCCAACCTTGCTCCTGGAGAGTTGCTGCTGGATTTGAACTGCCAACCCAGTGGGTCACAGTCCCGCACACAACCACTACAACACCAGTTATTTTAATAACGGAAAGTTAGATCCACCTACCTATTCTCCAGGGAATCCTAATGTATGCTTCAAACCCACAAGCCATCCTGACCTCTGGAAGAAAAAAAAAAAAAAGGTCTGCTCCCTGTAAACTTATATATTCTCAGAAGTGCAGGAGCACTTCTTGTCTGCCTCATGGGTCACTGAGTTGGAATTGACTTGATGGCAGTGAGTGGGTACCTGTTCTCGATTGACTGCCTTATTATGGGGGTTGGAAATCACGCAATTTTCTGATTCTCATATAGATGAGGAGAAAGCCTTCTGAAATGAACCGTTGAGGGAGATTCAGAAAACAGACTTCTCACAGACACTTCCTGCTCAAACTGGTTTCAGACATGCTAAAATTTTTATAAGAACAGGTTTCTTACTATATTCCTTTTAGCTTCCTGGACTGAAATCAGCTGGCTTGGAAGCATTAGAAAATTACCAAGATTTTTCAAAATCTAAAGTAAAAAAGGATTTATTGAAAGCTTTTCTCTCTCTCTCTCTCTCTCTCTCTCTCTCTCTCTCACATTGTGCCCATGTTTCTGTAAGTATATTTCTACATAACAAGTTAGTGCCTGTCTCAGATGCTGTCTTAATCATGGTCTCCAAAAATGTGGGTAAGTCCAATCAAATTTCAACATTTAACACCTGTTACAAACAGACAGGCTTACCAAAATTCTCTTGGACATGTGATGTGGGGGACAAAATTGTATCTTTGGCTTACACATCACAGAGAGTTTTTTATTTTACAGGAAAGTACCCCAACTTTTCGCAGGGAGTTAGAGAATTTTGAGGGGAAGACTATGAAGCCAAATATTAACTGTGTCATTTTCTGTCAGTGTTTTTTTATCTCATAAAAAATAATTAACTCGGCCGAGCCCCGGTGGCGTAGTGGTTGTGCGCAGGACTGCGGCCCACTGGGATGGAGGTTCAATTTCAGCTCCCCAGAGCAAAGGCTGGGCCTCCTACTCCCACCACCAGAGGACAGTGATGCCCCCCTCAAAAAATAATAATTAACTCACTTGTTCAAAAATAGGGGGAAAAACTTGTCAAATCCTGGTTTAAGAACATATTCATTTTTTCACAGACTTCAGAACCAGACTAAATGTCCTGGAGAGAATCCACAGCAAGTTCCAAAAAAGCATCTAGGTATCCCTGGCAATTCTAATGCATTTTTAGCATTCCTAGAATTCTTCAGTAAAGCCTCTCTGCCTTTGTTTTTGTTCTTCACATTTGGAACTTTCTTTTTCCATTCTGTACATAGCTTGCTTTCATTTCGCTCAAGTTTTGACCCATCACCTTATCCTTCAGGTCCACCTATTCTGTGGCCATTTATTTCCATCATCCAGTGTCCAGGTTGGGATTATAAAGCTCAAATGCTAACGGAAAGGTCCATGTTTCCCATCCACCAGCACTCCACAAACCAAAGACACTGCCCTTCACTCTAGGAAAAAATGACAGCCTATTGGGGAACCGGTGGGGAAGTTCTACTCTATCCTGTAGCGTCATTGGGCATCACAATGAATTTGACGCCGATTATTAAAGTTAACATCAGCAGTAATAAATCAGTTTGGTAATATGAACCCTTAATATAAAGTGAAGCTCAGGATATATAATTTCTTTCTTCTTCCTCTCCAAAAGATATGTTTGCAGTAGTGTTTTAGGTGTTATTGGGTCCATTTTCAACACATCGCAATAGAGTATGACTGAACAGAACTGTCTCCCAGAGTTTTCTTGGCTGAAATCCTTATACAAGCAGAGTGCCAAGTCTTTCACCAGGTTGGACTCCAACAGTGCCACAAAGTGGATTCAAGCTGTCACATTTTTGTTTAACAGAAACTCCCTTAATCACTGTGTAAGCAGGACTCTCACCCTCTTACCCCCAAGCTAATTGTGAGAAAAATAACAGAAAAATACCAAATGAAGGGCCTTCTACAAAACATCTGATCAGTCTTCCTCAAAACTATTGAGGTAATCAAAATACAAAAAGCCCAAGAACCACGCCAAGAAAAGTCAAGGATATCCTGGATGAAATTCTGGAACAGAAAAAAAGTGCAGGCATGAAACATTACTGAAATTTTAATCAAATGTGGACTTTGGTTAATAGCAAGGCAGCAATATTGGCTTCTTATTGTGACAAATGCACCATAGTAAGGCAACATAGTAACAATAGAAGAAGCCGGGGGTACGGTAACTGAGGAGTCTCTGAATTATTTCTGCAAGTCTTCTGTATCCAAGACTAATCTAACACAGCTTCTTTAAACTTTCTTTATAGCCTTTCAATTATATAGAACACATTAGCTCCTGTCAAAACAGAGTAGCATTTTTTTGTTTCTTGGAAACAATGGGTAGAAATATTAATAAGAAGAGCAATAACTTTAATTTACCGAGAACTTATAATATGCTGGCAGCATGCTGCACACACATTATTTATTTACATCATCCTTGCAGCAAATCTGTGAGCCAGGTACTATTATCGTCCCATTATAAAAGATGATGAAATTGAGACATGGAGACTTATATCATGGTTTGATAGTGGAACAGTTTGAATAATATTACCAATCAGAGAAAGTGTTATTCAAACAATGAAAATGGCATGTTTAATACCACACACCCCTATATTAAGAAGTTATATATTAGAAGATTATAATAG
>PVJH01044933.1:0-12684 GCA_004026705.1 Nesogale talazaci | reverse complement strand
CCTTGTGTCCCCAGTATTACCCTCTGTCTCAGTATGCGCCAGAGAGGAGACATCATGTCTTGAGCTACATGTCAGTCCTACAGTCCTCCTGGTGCCTTAGCAGCTCTGTGCAGGGACATCATCCTCAAGACTTGAGGTCCCTTACTCTCTCTTTTCCTTTTCCGGTGTGCTTCCTTTGGGGCACAGCAGACTGGTCCCTTTCCCCAACCTGGAGTTCTAGTATTGCCCTTTGTAGCACATACTTTAGGGAGGGGTCAGTTTGGCTCTGGTTGGGGCCAACCCTAGAGACCTCTGTGTTCATGGGTTGGTTCGGGAGCTTACATTGTTCTCAAGGTTTGGTATGCCATGGCAGCTGTGCACTATCATTTCTGTGGAGACATAAACAATACCTTAAGCCTGTGTGGATGAGTTCCATGAACCCCCAATGCCACTGTTTCCCTCTTTATCCCTTTTCCCCTTTTCTCCTGACTTGCCTTCTCTTCTTCCCTGTCTTTGTGTTGGAATGACTCCCTGCTTCATTTGCTCAGGGACTGGGCTCCCTGACATCCACTGTGGCAGAAGGACCAGCTCTCAGAATAGATGGAGAAAGGAAAAGACTCTCCATTTCTTTGATCCCAAGCCTCCTTTCCTTTGCCTTCATGGATGAGAGTAATAGCAATGATGATAATAATCTGTCACTGCTACCAAGTGCCAATTCATGGTGACCCTATTGGGGGGGATAGAACTGCCCCTGGACTTTCCAAAACTGTAACTGTTTATGGAAGTAGAAAGTCCCACCTTCCTCCCAGTGATAAAATAATAGTGATATCGAGTGACAGTAATAAAGTTCTAAACCAAATCCCCTGCCATGAAGTTGATCTTAACTCATTATGATCCTAAGGACAGAACACAACTGCTCCGTGTGGTTTCTAAGGCTCTGAAGCTCCGTGGAAGCATTTTTCTTCCAGAGAACGGTGGGTGGTGTTGAACCAGTGACCTCCCAGTCCCCAGCCCTATGCTTAGCCCCCTGAGTCCCCAAGCCCCCTTCAGTTCAAACCCACTGCCATCCAGGTGACTCCAATTCACAGTACCCTATGGAGCAGAGCGAAACTGCCCCTGTGAGTTTCCAAGACTGTAAACCAGGGGTCCGCAAACTTTGTAAACAGGGGGCCAGTACACTGTGCCTCAGACCATTGGAGGGCCAGACTAGAGTTAAAAAAAAAAAAAAAGCTTTGAACAAATTCACTGCGGGGCCTGAAATGAGTCAGCTGCTAAGCAGAACAGGCAATGGCAGCAAAAACACCTGGGGGCCAGATAAATGTCCTCAGTGGGCCACATGTGGCCCGTGGGCCATAGTTTGAGGATGCCTGCAAGTGTAAACAAATGCCGTATCCTCCTCCTATGGAACAGCTACTGATTTCAAACTGTTGACCTTGTGATTAGTATTCGTTGTGATTTCTGTATAACCCACTGTACCACCAGAGATCCTTATTTTTATAATAAGAGCACTACTTCCTTGAAGTTTTCTAATCTGTCTTGGAAGAAGTACAGGTAGCATGCTGGCGGTACAAGTACTCGGGTGTGAGGGCATGGCTTGAAGTGTGGGAGAGCAAGGACCTTGCTTTCATGTCTCCTTCTAAATGAGCTGAGTGCATACAGACATCTCAGGTAAATCTTATCATCACCACTTAAGACTCCAAATCCCCATGGCTCTTCACCAAAGAGAAGCCCATCACAGTGTAAAGGCATAGCCCTCCTGCTCTGAAGAAAGGGCCCTCCAGTGAGTATGCTAGCTTCCATAGGATGACTATGTTCCATTTAATGCAATTACAATTTATCACTGTTCCACATCCATCTATGCTGAGAATGGCAACTCTACTCCTGTGTTGCACGGTTCTGTTTTCCAGACTTACTGAAATCCCTTGATAAAAGGACACAATCTCCTCTACTACAGAGTATAAGGGACTCTCTATAAAGAGCTCACCTTTCTTGATAGGCCCTCAAACATAATTTTTTAAGGGCATAATTCTTTAATGATTTAGAGGCTGCCTCTTCACCTCTCTCCCGCAACTTCCCAGCAGTCCTCAGATCAGTTATGTTATTACCTTTCTAGTGACAAGTATCTACTGTTAGCAGGCCACTGTGCACATGCAGCACATGGAACTGCACATGCAACAACTAGCTCAGCTTTACTCTCAGGGTAACTCAGAGTTTCTTAACTTCTCAGCTTGGAGAAAATAAAGAGCATGAATTAAGTTATTTGGCATCATGAGATAATAATTGAGAAAGCTAGCATATTGAGGTAGATGCTATTATTTGTTCATATTTTTGTCCCCTCCACACCCATATCAGGACCTTGTACCACCAATGACTTTGAACTTGACCCTGTGATTTTTTGTGTGACCCATACAATATGCCTGAGGCAAGATGAGGATGCCAGCTACAACTTTATGAGGGTTTTAAGAAGCATTGCACCATGGGAACCACCCACTCTGGATAATAGCTCTTTCTTCCTCCCGGTCTGGGAATGAAGACACTGAAGTCAAGCAAAGCTTGTCTCAAGTCAAACCCTGCTGAGCCAGCCCACAAATCCATGAGCAAGAAATGAGTGTTTACTGTTTTCAGCAGTCAACATTGGTTAGCCGGGGCCCTGAGTAACTAGTGTGCCAGAAGGTCTGGGCCCCAATGACGATGAGTGTAACTTTTATACTTTAGCTGCACAAGCAAGGATCTCAGAGAAGTGAGCAGAGTCACCGAAGTGGACTCGGCAGAGATTTCTCAGGAAGGTGGGTCGGCGGATGGGTGGGTTCCAACCATGAGAAAGTCGGGCAGGGCAGGGCCATGTGTTGGGTTTCTTTTCCAACATTTAACACTCCCTCTTAGGGTTTTCCTTACCGTGTATTATGGCAGTCAATGTTGACTAGGACACATTTGAATGGTGGTTCTGCTGATTGCAGATCCTTGTTTTTATCACGCTCAGGCATAGGAACCCAGGGTTGGGTTCAGAGGTGGACTTCTCTCCACACCCACCGACTTTCTCTCTCTTCAACCCTGTATCTATCACAAACACAGATCAGGCGGCCTACTCTTTTCTTTGTCATTCTCCCCAGAAAAATAGCGTGCAGTTGGCTCCACGTCTCAGCAATTTGCTAAGCTCCACTTCTGTGCAGGTCAGGAGGCTTTGAAGGAGACACAGTTGCTGCTTTCAGAGCTTTGGGTGGCTGATGGGTCAGGCCACTGTGCTGGCTCTGAGAGAACCGGCCCTCGGTTCTGTTCGTTCCTCCGCTCCCTGAAGAACAGAAAACTGAGAGCAACACCTGAGAATGTCCAAGAACATTGTTTTGCTTCCCTCTTGCTAATACCACTTCACTATCCCTTAAGACCTCACATTCCCAAGTGATTTTTCTTTCTTTTCTCTTTTTTGCTAATTTGCCTTCTGTTGTTTTTGTCTTCTGCTGTTTCTTTCCCATCTAATCACCTCCTTCAGTAGAACCAACATTTTTCAAACCAGGATGATGTGCAACGCACAAAATGCAGTAAAATGGATTATCTGAGTGCTTCCTTTTAAGCCCTGAAAGCTAATGGAGTAGGCTTTTTTAGTGGTCATGCTATGTTTTGTGGGGGGGGGGGCTTCCCTCCCCCACAAATGTGTTTTTAATAGTCTGTATTCTGTTAAGATCAAACTTCGTAGCTACAAACACTTGAGTCCTTCAAATCAGAATGCGATTTGACCTTGAGAAGGCCTGGGGTGACCATTTGTGAATTGCTTCTATAGCTTCTCTTCTCCCTTATAACAAGAGAGCCTCATTTTCCCTGAGGTCTGCCCTCTTCCTTTCTGTCTGCTTTGTTTGGATAGAGGTAACCACGTCCTCCCCTCCACGAGCATTTACGTGTGGTAAGTTTAAGTCATACATTCAAGGCTTGCTTCAGGGTGGACGCATAACCTGCTTTCAGGCCTAGGAGTTTTGTCAGAACAATCAAAATAAATCACATGCGTGCTGTACTGGAGGGGGATCTGTGAGGATACAAATACACTAGCCATCAAGTGAAGCCTTGGGGCTGGGGGCGAGGCTCTGGGCTTTGAACTGCAAGGTCACAAACTTAACCCCAGATGCTCAGCAGGAAGAGGAAGCTGTCTGCTCCCCTAAAGATTTAGTCTTAGACACCCAATGTAGAGTCACTATGTGCCAGATAGCAATGGATTTAGGATGTTGGTTAGCAAGACCCAAGGATCCCTGGTGGCATGGTGGGTAAAGCACTGAGCTTCCAACCAAAAAGTTGGCGGTTCAAACTCACCCTCCACTGTGTGAGAGAGAGAGACAGATCTGCTCCTGGAAAGACGACCGCCTTGGAAGCCCTATTGAGCAGATCTGCTTTGTCCAATAGGATTATTATGAATCAAATTTGACTCAAATTATGAATCAAATTTGGCAGCAGTGGATTTGCTTTTGACTGTTTTGCCATCGAAACTAGCAACACACTATACATAGCTAGTCTGACCAAACTCATCAGAATCCCAGCTCTGGAGAGGGACCTATTTATAAAATCACCCCGGACACACAGCCGCAGGGGGAGACTACATGAAGAACACAGTTCTTCATTTTTTTTTTTGTTTTGTTTTTTTGGGGGGCATCACTGCCCTCAGGTGGTGGGAGTAGGAGGTCCAGCCTTTGCTCCTGTGACCTGGAATCGAACCTCCATCCCAGTGGGCCGCAGTCCCGTGCACAACCACTACGCCACCGGGGCTCAGCCCCACAGGTCTTCATTTTAAAAGAACTAGATAAGGGCAACTAACCAGCATTACAGATAAAGAAAGAAATCATCCAGGGAACACAGCAAACTAAAATAAGAAACTCCCATCACGTATGAAAGAAACCTGTGTGTATAATGATTTTTAAGCAATTAGCACCTAGGAAAATCTTCTCAGGAATGCTAGCTGCTGCTTGTCACCACCTTAGCTTCAAGCTTCAAGGTCTCCTGAAAGACTGTCTCAGCTTTCAGACACCCTGTGATGTCAGCAGGGCCAACAGCCACACACCCAGTGGGCTGTGCAATTGATAGGATGGAAGGACTTTTCACTTCTGCTTCTTTGACCTCCAGTTCTGCTCTCAGGGATGAGCTGCCTGCAGGACACTGCTACTTCTCTGTTCTCCCGTAGAATCATGGGGGCTTCAGTCTAGGCCCACCTCAAAGGCAATCTTTCCAACCCCTGGCACCTTGTCTTAAGAAGGTCTTCTGCAAGTGTTGCCAAAGTTTTGCTTCTAAAGAGTCAGAGTGACTGTTCTGTAAGTTCTCTACATTAACCTTGGTCTCTCTATTAGGATGACTTTGAATAGGCTGACTTTCCCAAAGTGCTTCCAATGGGACAGGTATCACAGGTATCGCCCTGGGGTCAAGTAGGGTGCTTTCAGTTTCTAAGAACAGAAGATCCAACCCAACTGGTTTACACAATAAGGGGGCTGTGTTGTGAGTTACCATGTAAATGAAAATTCAAGAAGTGCATTTTAATCAGAGGTTTAAGATATCTGGACCATTGCTCTAGTTCTCTGATATATCCTCCCTCTGTCCCGAGTGAAAAAGATCTGCAACATTCAAGCAATTATTGGCCACGTTGTGGTCTTGGTTTCTTAGTGCTACTAGAACAAAAATATACAAGTATTTTAGGAATAAAACTTTACCGAATAAGCAAAAAAAACTTATTTTCTCACAGTTAGAAAGCTAGAAATCAGGGCACCAGCTCTAAGGGGCATGTCTCACTATTGGCTCTGCAGGGAGGTCTTCATCTTTTTGCAGTCCATCCCTATTTTCTTGAAGATCTTCATGTGACATAGCTTTTGTCTTTCTTTGGATTCACCTGCAGATTATAGGAAATTTGAGCAGAGAGCATCACATTAAACTGTCCCGGCTGAGCCCCGGTGGCGTAAGTGGTTGAGTGTGGGATTGCAGCCTGTAGGCTTGGTGGTTCAAATCCAGCAGCAGCTCTCAGGAGCGCCACTGGGTAGCACCCACGACCACCAGTGGCAGTGATGTCAAAAAAAATTTTAACTGCGGCCCACTGGGACCGAGGTTCAATTCCAGCAGTGGGGCTGGGCCTCCTACTCCCACCACCAGAGGGCAGTGATTCCTCAAAAAATAAAAAATAAATAAACTGTCCCATGAGAATTCAGAAAGTCCATTTGAAAATATGAAGAATTATACGAATAAATAGCACGAAAAGAGTGATGCTGGCAGAGAAGTATGGCAGGTTAGAAGAGACAGGGAAATTTTTATCAAAAACTTTATCAAATACATCTGTCTAAGTCTGGGTAGATTAGAGAAACAAATCCATAGAAACTCATATGTATCTAAGAGAGAGTTTTATATAAAGGGAAACTGTACAGTAAGAAAGCATCTCTCAGTCCAGTCCAAATCCATAAGTCTGATACTAGCCCATATGTCCAATACCAATATACAAAGTCCTCTTCACACTCACAAAAACATATGAAATGATGCCAAATGCAGGATGATCACAAGCCAGTGGGTAGAAAGTCTTTGGATGCAATGGCGTTGTAACTATCTCCGTGCTGGCAGGGGTCTCCACATGGCTGCTCCAGCACCTGGGACTGCGTCAGGGTTCGTCTATGTGGCTCCTCCGCAGGGATGCCTCTCAGGGGGTCGGCCTTGTTAGTAAAGTGTCTCCAAGGCAGTGAGCAGAGAGAGAAGTGTCTCTTGCCTCCAAGGAGGAAATCCAGGCATTCCCAGAATTTTCAGGGCCATTCCCACACAGAGGCTTCAATCGGTTATATTTTGATTGACAGGCCTCACTCCACCCATTCACTCATAATTCTCTCAAATTAAAACCAGGTTATGTAACTACCTAGCAACATGTCTAAAGTGCTTGAGACGAAGTCTTGCCATCCTTGCCTCTAAGGTCCTGGCTATACTTCTTCTAAGACAGATTTGCTTGGTTTTGGGGTGTTTTTTTTGGCAGTCTGGAGTACTTTCAATATTCTTTAGCAAGACCGTGATTCAAATGCATCCATTCTTCTTTGGTATTCCTTATTCTGTGCCAAACTTTCACAAGCATATGAGGTATAAAAAATACCGTGGTTTGTGTCAGGGAGCTACCTTGCTTTTGAACATTTTAAAGAGACCTCGTGCAGCCTATTTACCCAGTGCAATGCATCATCTGAGGTCTAGACTGCTTCTCCGGAGTATTCATTGTGAACCCAAGGAAGATGAAATCCCAGACAACAGCAGTCTGGACTTTGTGCATCATGATGTTGCCTGCTGGTCCAGTGGTGAGGAGTCGGAGTTCTTTACATTGAGTTGTAATTCACACTGAAGGCTGCCATCCTTGATCTTCGTCAGCAAGTGCTTCAAATTCTCCTCACTTTCAGCAAGCCAGGCTGTGTCGTCTGCATATTGCACGTCATAAATAAGCCCTCCTCTGACGCCGATGCCACATTCTTCTTCAGGTACTTCAGTTTCTCTGATGACTTGCTCAGCATCCCGTTGGAATAAGTACGGTGAGAGGGTGCAACCTTGATGCACACCTTTCTTTATTTTAAACCATGTGGGATTCCCTTGTTCTCTTCACACCACTGCCATGCACACACTGAAGTGTTCTAGGTTATTGATTCTTCTCAAGGCCGTCCATAGTTTGTTATGGCCCACATAGTCAAATTCTTTTATGTAGTCAATAAAAAACAACTAGCCATCTTTCTGGAATTCCCTGCTTTCAGCCAAGATCCACATGATATCAGCTATGCTATCCCTTGTTCCACATCCTCTTCTGAATCTAGCCTGAACCTCTGTAAGTTCCCCCATCAACTTACTGCTACACCCTTTATGGATGATCATCATTAAAATTTTACTTGCATATGATATTAATGATATTATTTCATAATTTGAGAATGCTGTTGGGTCGCCTTTCTTTGGCATAGGTACATATTTGGATCTCTTTCAGTAAGTTGGCCAGGTTAGCTGTCTTCCACTGGCATAGTTAAGACCTTTCAATTAGTAATTCCATCAACTCCTAGAGCCTTGTGCTTGATGAATGCTTTCAGTGCAGCTTGCACTTCTTCCTTCAGCACCATTGATTCTTGCTTATTTGCTATCTCTTGATAGGCTGAATGTCGATGACTTCTTTTTGGTAAAGTGACTGTATTTTTCCCATCTTCTTTTGATAATCCCTGCACCTTTCATTATTTGCCCATAGAATCTTTCAAAATGAGGGCTTAAATTTTTTCTTGAGTTCTTTAATTTAAGATATGCTGTACCAAGGGCTCCATAGAAAGTAATTGCCTAGAAAAGAATGGTGGCAACATATGTACAAATATGCCTAATCAATGATGTATGCATTATAATAACAGTTATAAAAGCCTTCAATAAAATGAAAAAAAAAAGGATAAGCTGAGTATATTTTTCCTAATTGATTTTCTAAGTGTGCATTTTTTCTCTTTTTAAAAGTTTTTTTTTTTTTTTTTTTTAAGGCATCACTGCCCTGGTGGTGGGAGTAGGAGGCCCAGCCTTTGCTCCTGTGAGCAGGAATTGAACCTCCGTCCCAGTGGACTGCAGTCCCGTGCACAACCACTACACCACCAGGGCTCAGCCCTAAAAGTTTTATTTTATTGGGGCCTCTCACAGCTCTTATCACAATCCATACACATATTCCTTGTGTCACGCTTCTGTTCTTATGTTGTCATTCATCTTTTTCAAAACATTTTCTTTCTACTTAAGTTCTTGGTATCAGTTCATTTTTTCCTTCTTCCCCCACCCCCTCTCCTCCATGTCCCCTTGATAATTTATAAATTATTCTCTTTTTTTCATGTGTTATACTGACTGCTGTCTAGCTTTATACATTTTTCTGTTGCCAATCCCCCTCGAGGGGAGGCCATACATTGATGAGATCAGGTATCAGGCATCAAAGACCCAAAACAGAACAAAATTTAAAAATCATATCAATGGGAATGAGGGGGAGGGCAAAGTAGAGACCCAAAGCCCATCAGTAGTCAATTGTTAGAAGGAACACAGGAGAAGAGCCTGTCAGGGTGCAGTATAGCACCAACAAAACACACAACCTTCCTCTAGTATTTTAATGCTTCCGCCACCCCCATCATGATACCAATTCTACCTTATAAACCTGGCTAGAACAGAACTCATATACTGGTACAGATAAGAGCTCACAAGACAGGGAATCCAGAGCAGACAAACCCCTCAGGACCAATAAGGGGAACAGTGATAGTAAGAGGATAAGGGGTGGTGGTGGTAAGGGGGAACCTCTCTTTTTATATATAAATAATTTTATTGGGGGCTCCTCTTACATCTCTTACAACAATTCATACATCAACTGTATCAAGCACATCTGCACATATGTTGCCATCATCATTTTCAAAACATTCTTCCCCCTTGAGCCCTTGGTATCAGCTCCCCTTTTTCCCCCTCCCTCCCACACTCATGAACCCTTGATAAATTATAAATTGTTATTTTCATATCTTAGACCATCCACTGTCTCCTTTCACCCATGTTTCTGTTGTTTGTCCCCCTTTAGGATGTGGGGGGTTGGGGGGACAGGTGTTATATATTGATTATTGCAACTGGTTCTCCTTCTCCCCCTTTCTCCCCCCACATTCCCCCTACCATCATGGTATTGCTACTCCCATTACTGTTCCTGCAGGGTTTAGCTATCCTGGATCCTGTGTGTTGAGAGCTCTTTCTGTAACAGTATACATGCTCCAGTATATCTGAATTTGTGATGTCAAACTGGGATCATGATACGGGGGTGGGGGGGGGCAGAAAGCATTAAAGAACTGGAGCAAAGTTTCGTCAGTGCTCTACTGCAACCTGGCTGGCTTGCCCCTTGCTTGTGGCCCTTCTGTGAGGGAATATCCAATTGTCTACAGGTGGGCTTTGGGTCTCCACTCTGACTCCCCACATTCGTCTTGATATGATTGTTTATTTTGTGTCTTCTGATGCCTGATACCTGATCCCTTTGACAACTCGCAGTCACACAGATTGGTATGCTTCTTCCATGTGGATTTGTTGCTTCCCTGCTACATGGCCACTTGTTCAAATTTTCACCCATGTTTCTGTTGTTTGTCCCCCTTTATGGGGGACAAGCTTCCTTTTGAATTTATTTATTTATTATTTTTTTTTTTTTGGCATCACTCCTCTCCGGTGCTGGGAGTAGGAGGCCCAGCCCCACTGCTGGAATTGAACCTCCGTCCCAGTGGGCCGCAGTCCCGCTCACAACCACTACACCACCGGGGCTCAGCCCGCCTTTGAAATTTTCTATTGAACTGTTTGACTTCAACCTTTCTTCCATGTACCTTACCTATCCTATGATTAAGTGCACCTTTCAGAGGCTCTTCTGACAGCCACACTGATATTTTCTTTCTCTCCTCCTGTCTTTTCAATCACCTTTCACTTTCTTATTGTTTCATTTTTTTTCATTTTTTTTTGTTTCCCCCCAAGTGTCAGTTGTAGAATGATCCACCCTTTTTACTTACAAAGGGTGAACAGAAAGCTACTCTATTCCTCTAGGACATTTATAAAGTGTTCTTATCCTATGATGTTCTTGGTGTCATCCCACATCCGAACTTCTATCGTGAGTGTTGTCAAAATTCTGGTAGGCTAGACTCAAGAGAGTCTTTTGGCTCTTGTGGACTTGTTTCCATTTTCTTTAGCTTCAAATTGAACTTTGATGTGAGCAATTGGTAGTCTGTGTCACAGTCAGCCCCTGGCCTGGTGTTAGCAGCTACTATTGTCTGTGCTTCTCCATCGTCTCTTCTCACAGATGTAGTCAATTTGCTTTCTGTGGAGTCCATTTAGAGAACTCTATGTGCCTAGTTGCTTTTGTGTTTCTAAAAACGAGTTTTCTGTAAATGAATCGTTGGCCTTATGAAATTCTATCCTGCAATCTCCAGCTTTGTTTGTATCACCCAGACCATCTTTTCCAACGACTGTTCCTTCCCCTTTGTTTCCAACACTTGTATTCTAGTCACCAATAACTATCAATGCATCTTGATTGCATGTCTGATCAACTTCACACTGACATTGGAAGATTTTTCAACTTGTTTGTCTAGATTTTGTAGGCGATGTATACATTTTAATAATAGTTGTGCTGACTGGATTTCCTCAAATGTAGATAGAGCTAATCCTATCACAGACAGCATTTTCTTTCAAGATAAATTTTCAAATGTCCATTTTGATTAATGTAATTTATTATGATTGTTTCATTCCAGGGATAGTAAAGTAGATGCTTTTCTGATTCAAAATAGCCGTTCCCAGATCATTTTAGCTCAGTAACACCTAAAATGTGGATCTTTATGTATTCTATTTCATTTTTTCAACTTCTAATTTTCCTAGCTTCATACTTCATACATTGCAAGTTCTGACTATTACTTGATGTTTACAACTGTTTCTTCTTGTTTGAGTCATGCCCCATCATCAAACAGAGGTCCCCAAGGCTTTATTCCCATAGGCCTCCCTCCGTCCACATCATGATGGTGGACTCTACTTTGAGGAGGCAGCTCTACCTCCATCCTGTACCTTCCACGCCACGGGGCTCATCTTCTGACAAATCTCTTTGACAATTTTCTGCTTCTTTTCATGAGGTTTTAAGAATCCAACAATGTTGTGATTTTGTCCATAAGGTTTTCCATGGCTAATTCCTCACAAGTGGACAGTCTATTCCTTCTTTGTAGTTTGTTTTCTAGCCTGGAAACTCTGTGGAAACAAACCTGTTCACTCTGGGTGACCCGGCTGGCCTTTGAAATACCATCACAGCAAAATATGAGCTGGCACAGCATGACAAACTGACAGCTATGTGGTGGGTCGCCAAAATAAATCCTGCAAACACTGCGGCATGGGGCTGAGACAAAGGCAGAGACCATCGAGACAGGCCGTGGATAAAGAGTTGACATTCAAGCTGAGGGGGGCTCCAGGACGTTCAAGAATAATCCTGAACCCCACCTACCCGTGTACCAGTCTTTTGCTGCACTCCAGCATTCCTGTGAGAGTCAAGGAATCCTGGGGCACTTTGGAAACATAGAATGGCATTGATGCCCATGCCTCCTGTTCTAATTATAAATAATAGAAACCGAACGGAAGTTTCTCCCGATATTTTCCAATGATTCATGGAAATAACTTGGAATCGAGGTTGAAATGCAGCTCGGTCCCAGGAAGCACTGGAAAATGGGAACTTTAGGGAGCCAGACTACATTTATATTCCTCTGACTCTGCTTATTCTTTTCTTCACATCAACTTCATCTCCATCTCCCTGTCTCTTTCTTTCACTCTCCTTCTTTCAGAGAGACGTAAGAGCTACAACCAGACATGTTCAAATAAAATAGAAACAGTATCTTCTTAATTTTTCAAAATGAAATTCTGATCAACTCCTTAGATGTGTTTATCCCATACAATCACATTCCAGTGGAATTCCACACTTTGAAACCACACATTGAAAAAGAAAGGGAATAAGTGACGGGCCTGCTGAAGGGTAAGCTGCAGATTCCTGCATGAGGCCTTCTCACGTAGTCAGCAGTTCATTGCTCCTGCTATCACAGTAAGCCATAAAGCCTAGCCCGTCCTCTGTGATCTCTGTGACCCTTGTGGGGGAGAAGGCCATCTCCTGGGTCATGTGTGCTGAAAGGTATATCATCACCTGCCCGGTGAGTCTGATTCCAGCAGAATTCCAAGAAGGAGTCTGCCCAGTGCCTGACA
>PVJH01044932.1:0-12694 GCA_004026705.1 Nesogale talazaci | reverse complement strand
AAGTCATCAAGCATTGCTTAAAATGAATAAAACAGAAATTTGTAATTCCTAGAGGTAACCTGTTTGTTATATATATATTTATTTAGAGATTTTTAGGCATGTATTAATTGACAGGCATATGCACTTAAATTTATGCTTATTTTGAAAGACTTCTTAGTAATAGTTCTGTAGAAGTAGAACTTTTTAATTAAACTTATTCTGTCTTTTGTATCTGAAGCAACTTTTTATTTTCTCCTACTGAATGATATAGAATGAAGTGATATTTACTTAAAATGCAGCTGTGAACGTTTTTTAAAATTGTTTTCCTCTATTGGAAATAGTATTTAGAGAAAGCAATGAATATCTTTGCATATTTGTAGGAGTGTTCAGGTGAGTGAAATTCTTAGAGGAATTGGCTTGGTTAATTGGTCCTTTCCAAAAGGTTCTAACCAATCTCTTTTTAAAATTTACTTTTTATAATCTTCTAAGAGGAAGCTTAAATTTTTTTAAATTGCTTAATTCCTTAGTTCACCAATCATCTTTATGTTTTTATTTTTCAATTGTTCTGTACTTTCCTGTTAGTCTCTTTAATGTTTCTCTTATACTTGTTGTTATTAATTTCACTGTGAATAGTACTTCATTGCTGGGGTCAGCAAATGAAACATACAAGGAAACGAACAAAATGAAACGAGTATTGTGGAAGATGTTATTAGTAAATAGTCACTAATTTTAAATGTGAAATTTGCTAAAGGGGGAGCTGTTGGAAACATTGGGAACAAACAGGAGAAGGGAGAGGGGCTAGAGGAGTGAGGTAATCTACTGTGTAGAGCTAGGATATACTTTGTAAATAAATACTCAAATAGACTTGATGTATAAGTTGGAGAAGGCCAGGATAGGAAATGGTGAGAGGAGTGCAAATTATCTTCCCAAACAGATGAAGGTTCTGTAAAGGTCACAAGACAGAAATCATCCCTGATTTAGGAACTGAAGAAAGACTAGTTTAACTCAGGAGTTAGGGAGAGAATAGCACTACATGATGCTTTAGAGTAGCAGTTCTCAACTTGTGGGTTGCAACCCCTTTGGGGGTCAAACGACCCTTTTACAGGGGTCACCTGATTTATAACAGTAGCAAAATTACAGTATGAAGTAACCACAAAAATACTTTTATGTTTGGGGGTCACCACTATATGAGGAACTGGATTAAAGGGTCACGTTATTAGTAAGGTTGAGAAACAGAGCATTAGAGAATCACAGTAGCTAGATATGATCTTTTTTCTAAGGGTAGTCCAAGTCAGTGAAGGATCCTCAAAACGGAGTGATAGCATGCCAATTTTTCAAAAGTTAAATCTCTGAGGGTTGTGGGTATTAACGTGGGTATTAAGAGTACGACTTGCAGCTGAGGCCTGGTGGCATAGTGGTTGTGTGCGGGACTGCAGCCCACAGGGTTCGTGGTTCAAATCCAGCAGCAGCTCTCCAGGAGCAAGGCTGGGCTTCCTATTCCCACCAGGGCAGTGATGCCACAAAAAAAAAGAAAGAAAGAAAGTTTAGGACTTGATCTATCTCCTGGATAAATGTGTACTTTTTCATAATTTTTAGTATAGAATAGATGCTTCATTTAATACATGGTTTTGGCAAAACTTGAGGTAATAATAAAGTTGAAGCTATATATATTTGGCAAGGTTCTCTGGAGAAGTAAAAACAGGACAGTTACGAATATATGCAAAGTTTATAGAGCAAATTAGTCCACATAGCAGGACAGGGAGTTCAGTCCAGCTCACTTTTGTGGGACAGTTATATAGATGGCCTTCCACCTGATACAGCCAAGGAAGAAAACATTAGGAAGAGTAAGTGGTGTAGCAGGGACCAAGAGGGCATCATAGTGAAGCTGGTTGCAGTGGAGCTTGTGGCGTAGCAATGTGAAGTGGCTGGTGAGAAGAACAGCATCTGCAGGGGTGGCAAGATGAGCAGTGTTGGCCAGCAGACAGTCAATATGGCAAGGTGGGGCAGCACGGCAGCATGGAACAGCAGGGCACTGCAACGTGGTCCGTGAGTTGCCTCAGCCCACAGGTAGCACAGCACACATGTTGAGGCAGCAGTGCATCTGTATCAGGCAGTGTCCTGGTCTGACCACCAGAGACAGAGAGGGGCTGGCCTTGGAGAGCCATTTATCTCTGCCGTGCCTCTAAGTGAGGTCAACAAGCTGCAACTCAATTGACAGTCCACCCATATCTTTGTATGGGTGCCATGTTGGCACAAGAAAACCTAAAATATCATACCAAACCATCTCATTGTCTTACAAAATAATTTCCAACTGAATTAAAGATTTCAATATGTAAAATTATCCACAATGATCGCTTAATTAAAGCAACAACAACAACATGCTGCAGTGAGTTTGGAGAGAAGAGAATTCATACACAGCAGGTGTACTTGTATAATCATTGTGAAAAGCAATGTGGTAATACTTAAACTGGCAATAAGAGCATCATATGACACAGCAATACCTATGCTGGGTATTTATCTCAAAGAAATAAAGAGACAGAACACCAGCAGATATATGCTTTCCCTGTTCATTGCAACACAGTTCACAATAGCAAGAAGTTAGAAATAGCCTAAATTTCCAACAGTGTATACACACAGTGGAATACTATGCAAACCTAAAAAATAGCAATGGAGCTATGAAACACCTCAGAGCAAGAAACTAGAAACAGCCTAAATGCCCATCATTAAGAGCAAGGATAAAGAAATTCTGGTGAAGACATCTAATGGAATTCTAACATCCCTTTAAAAAAAACTGATTAAACCATGAAAACTGATAAAGTCATGACACGAAACAACCTGGAAACCATTATGATAAGTGAAGTTAGTCTCAAAAGGCCAAAATATTATGAGTCCCCTGCTATAAGGATAATCACCAAGATGAAGGCAGACTTGTGCTATGAAGTCATGTGATCTTTCAGTCCAGTTTCCCTGGCAATGAGGTAGGCAGCCTGCTCAATGTCCATCAGCCACATATCACCCCTTCTATGTATACTTTTAAAAACCCACTTAAATAGAGGAGATTTCTCAGCTGGGGTCAGTTTTTCAATATGGGGAGAGGGAGAAAACTATTCAATTGCTGCCTTACAAAATTATGCTAAAGTCACCCCAAATCAATAGGCCCTTCCTGCAGAGTGAGAACTTTACTGGGAATTCAAGTTCAGATGTTGGAGGTGGGGTTATTTAGGTGTTGGTGGGGAAGAACAAACTCCCATTGGGAAAGAATATTTAATGATATTTCTATAGGACCCAAGAAAGGAATATTCCTGCCTCTGTTTTCCTAATTAGATGCTTTTGACCTAGAGTCTGTTCAACCCTTGGAAACTCAGGGTTAGGACTACCATATACTTAGCTATTTTTTTCTCTCCACATTTTAATAATTTTATTTAATATGATTTTTATAGATACATGGGTTAGTACATGTCATAATAAAGCAAAGAGCATTAAAATAGTAAGTATATATACATATATTAAAGCGACCAGACAAACGTCCTACTTTTGGTGGAACAGTCCCGATTTTAAACAATTTTTCCCGCATCCCGTGGCATTTTTAAAAAGTTCCAGTTTTCGAAAAGAATGCATGACAAGCTAGGGACTGGTGGGAGAACGAGAAGGGAATATGCCCCCCTCTAACCCCACCCCCCAGTAACTGGTGTCCCACTTTACTAATGTTAAAATCTGGTCCCTTTAGTTTGGGGCACACACTTAAGTCTAGCCCCAGTCTAAGGTGAATTGCAACATGGTTCTACCTGATGCTAACCCTCATGAAGAGACAGGTATTATAGGAAAGTGTGGTAAAGAAATTACATGGTGCATAGCTATCAAAAAGAATAACCTCCAGTGTGTCTTAAAGGCGTTTTCAAACAAGCAGCCATCAAAGTGAGGCATAACTAAGTCCACAGAGGAAAAGCACATCAGCTTATATCCTTCAAGGACTATAAAAAGTAAAATCCAAATTTGAAGAAGGAAATGATATCAGACATTATGGTACAGTAGTTATGCATTGGACTGTTAACTACAAGGTCCACAGTTTGCAACCACCAACTGCTTCACAGAACAAAGTCAAGGCTTTCTACACTAATGAATTACATTATTGGAAACCCACAGGGCATTTCTACCCTGCTGTCTAGGTTTGCTATGAGTCCATATTGTGTCAATGACAATGAGTTTCGTTTTTGGGTTTCAGAAGGTTTGAGTAACAGTGGAAACCCCAAATACATTTGTACTCTTCAAACGGATAATGCTTCTGATGTGAATCCTCTCTGACTATAGTGGAAGAATGTGAATAGCCTCATTATCAGCCAGAAAGCACAGTAAAGTAGATTATGGCAGATGAAGTTAGGTTAAAATGTTAATAGATGTGATCATTTGATCTCCCTTTTGTCCCATTTTAAAGTTGTTTCAGGTTTTTTTGGTTTTTGTTTTCTTTAAGAAGTTATCGGGAAATATATGTGGATTATGGATTAAGTTTTTAGTGAATCCTGAGATTATAGATCAGGCATGTTAATAGCCTTGCTAAGTACATGGGAGTTAAAGTGAAACACCTTCTCATTTGATCTTTATTTTGACCCATTTAAAATTTGTTCTAGTTTTTAATATTTTCTGCTTTTTCCATTGAAGTTTTCCTCTGTTTTAACTTGTTGGTATATTTTTCCTATATATGAAATCTAGGCTAGATTAATCTAGAGAGAGTTACTGGATTGGTGGTTTCTTCAGACTTTGGTACAGGAGATTGTAGGTAATGGAGAGCTCATAGCTGTAGTTTAAGAAGAAAAAGTTCCAAAATTGACCGTGGTCATGATTGTACAATGCTTCTTAATGCGATTGAACTGTTGAATTATATGATATGTGAAACATATGCCTGTTAACATATATAAAATAGCAAGTATTATATCATGTGTTAGTTAAGTCTTGGTAATGAAGTGGGTTATGTTTTGAATGATTAATTACAAGGTCAGCAATTCGAAATCACTAGTCTCTTTGTGGAGAATAATGAGAATTTCTGATGCTGTTAAGATTTGCAGCCTTGGAAATGCAAAGAGCAGCTCCACTCTACTCTAGCGTCACCAGGCGTTGGAATTGACTGGAGAGCAAAGACTTTCTATATGTAGTTCAGGTATAGGAAAGCCCTTTAAGTCAGGAGATTCAAAGCTTTAAAAGTAGGGCTAGATGAGGTGTTGACTGATTTCACATGGAAGAAGTACACCAGCCTGTGTCACCCAAGGATTGTAAATCATATAATCCAAATCTAAAAGAGAGAATGGTATCAGAGCTTAAGTTGTCATTCCATAGTTCAATCACATCTTCAAGCACCATTGTCTAATTGCTACCATAATCCATTTCAAAATCCTTTCTTCCTTCTTGAACACCTTGATTAGGGCTCCCCTTTACCCTTCCCGCCCCCCCCACCAAAAGTGTTCTAAAACTGACTGGTGATGATTGTACAATTCTTCTTGAAGTGTTTAAACTAATACGTGAATTATATGCCAGTACAAATCTTGGGAGTTTTAAAGAAAAAAACAAAAATAAAATTTTCAGAAACCTTATGTTATGGCAAATAGTCATAATAATTTGAAAGCTGAAATACTTGGATATATTTCATTACATATAATAATCTCAAGCATTATGTTAAGAAAAAAGTTACCTCATATAGCTAGCTACTTCAGTGAACATCTGGGTCTCATGTTTTTGAAATCAAATTATACATCTTGCTGCCCTAAATCATAAACTCTTAAAGTAGAAATACTTCCCTGAGGACTATGGAATCCTTCTTTATTTTACAACTGATAAATCTATTAGATGTTTTATTTTGCATAGTGTTTTAGATCAGTCTTGATACAGAATGTGGTGGTCATGTATTCGAAATGTCAATTTCATGATTGGGATTTAGGGGTAGAGTCTAGCATGTTAATCTGGACATAGCCATTGGGTAGGCAATGAGGCCTCTGTATGACTAGGCCTCTGACATGACTTTCTTCTGAGACTTCTGGGAAATCTCATGATATTTCCCTTGTGGAGATGAGAAGCCATCTCCCCAGTTGTTGGGAGTCAGTCTCTGAGATGACGAACTACGGACAAGACAAGATGGCAGTGTACGAGGAACTGAAGGAGCCAGAGAAGAAGCCACATGGCCTTACCCTGATGGAACCAGACCTCTGAAGCTGGAGAAGCCACATGGAGACCCCTGCCAGCGCTGAGTTACTTCTACACCACTGGATGCTGTTGATGGACCCTGAGCACTGGAAGTGAGAAACCATGGGGAGACCCCGGTCAGCGCTGGTATTCTGCACCCACTGACCTGTGACTTAGTGAGTTGGAAGGAGACTTTATAGACTGGTATCACGCATATGGGCTAATATCGGACATATGGCATTGAACTGGACTGGGTTGGGATGCTTTCTCAATGTTCCATTCCGCTTGTATATAAACCTTACCCTTATATCCATATGTGTGTCTATGGATTTGTTTTTCTAGTCTACCTGGACTAGCACACAGAATGAAGCTTTCTTTTTCCATAAGCAAGTTGAATTTCTTGATGGCTATTGTTGTTAGGTTCCATTTGCTAGGTTGTCACCCATAGCAAGCCCTTGCACAAAAGTGAAACACTGACAGTTCCTATGCCATACTGTGCTTGAACTTATTGTTGAAGCCAGTGTCTATCTTGTCTTCCCCGTTTTTGCCGCATCTTGTCTTTACCAAGCATGATGTCCTTTTTTAGTGTCTGGTTTCTTCTGACAGCATGTCCAAACTATTTATGGCGAAACCTTGCCACTATCCAAATGCATCGATTCTTCTTCCATCTTCGTTATTCAGTGTCAAACTTTAGCATGCATTTGAGGTGTTGAAAATTCATAGCTTGGGTCAGGCTCACCTAGTCCTCATAATAACATCCTTGCTTTTCAACACTTGTGGGTATTATACAACTGATGTACCTATTGCAACTCATGGGTTGACTTTTTTCTTGAGTTCTTGAGTTTTCTAACTTGAGATCTTTGCATATTTCATTATAGTGTTTGTCTTCTTCTCAAGCTGTCCTGAATTTTTTCTCTTCAGCTCTGTGACTTCATCCTTTTACTCATTTACTTCAGCCACTCTATGATTGTTTCAGAATCTCTTCTGATGTCCACTCTGACCTTTTCTTCCTTTCCTGTCTTTTTAATGATCTCTTGCTTTCTTCTTGAATAATGTTTTTGTTAGAAAAACAATTCTAGTGACTCATATATGTGTGTGTATGTATATATATGAGATTTATATCAAGAAGTAGTTATATATCAAGAAAGTGCCCCAGCCCAGTCCAACTCAAGGCCATATGTCTAATTCTAGTTCAAAAACACCTCTTCAGACGCATGCAGCCACATGGAGTGTTGTGGAATGCAGGAGGGTCAACGGCTAGATGGGTGCACAGGGTGGATCCAAGGTCAGTGGGAACATGGCAGGGTTCCAGCCTCTTCTGGAATGGTAAACAGGAAGGGAAATGGGATGAAGGTTGGGTATCAAGGGGCTAGGGGGGAGGGGGGTGTCCTTGGGTTTTCCTGATAAGGAGGGTACCTCCCCAAGCACACAGTCTAAGACTGTGACCTGATTGACAGTTTTGACCCCACCTCTATCCAGGAGTGTTTAATGGACATAAAATCATCAAACTACCCCAGTTTTCTGATGTCCTTCCACAACTCACAGGTTGTCTGTCATTAGTGTCTAATGCATCAAATCTGTGCTTGAGATGTCCTCAAAGTTCAGATGAGACAGACTTAAGGTAATATGTTGACTCTTGTTAACATGTTTTTATTTGCTTCAAGTCTTGGCCTGGCTTTAGCTGCTGTTATTGAACTTATTATCCAGGATCTCTTCCAACAGATAGAGTGTAGCAGTTGCATAACCTCCTGCCATTTAGCAAAGTCTAGCCAGTCAGTTAGGTTGCACCTTGATAGCTCACTGGAGGCCAGATACAGGCTTACTCTCTGCGAGACATTCCTGCTGACATGACACATGGAGCTATGCTGTTGCCACTGGATCCAAAAGATTTTCCACCCACTGGCCTTTGATCTTCATGCCTTTGCGTCATTGCATGTTTTACATGAGTCTCGAGGAATTCGTAGATTTGTGTCGGACATTTGGGCAACTCTTGGACTTGTCAGCTTGATCTGGACTGGGCTGGGATGTTTTCTTAACACATTAAAGACCAGATATTTTAAAACCAAGAAGTTAAAAATCAAGCAACCAAATCAGTGTGAAAGGGTGGGGAAGTAATGGAGATCTAAAAGCCATCTGCAAGTTAACCCATTAAAGACTGGATAACTCGTCCACAATGTGTTACTGTACAATCATTTACTCTTTGTATAATGCTATTCTTGTACACATATGCATTTTGATGAGTTTGTTTCTTCATTCAACCCAGTCAATTTTATTTCTGTGTCTTCCATTTGTAGAAGTCCCTGTGTCACTTTTTATGTAGTTGAAAAGAAAGTATTTGCTATGAACAAGTCATAGGCCTTCCAAAAGTTTATCGTGTAATCTTCAGCTTTATTTCTATTACCAAGACCATATTTTCCACCTACTCATCCTCCCTGTTTCCAACTTTTGCATTCCAATCGCCAATACTTATCCCTTTTGATCACATGTTTGATCAATTTCAAATGACATTGGTAAAATTCTTCAGTTTTCTTCATCACTAACTTTTGTGGTTGGTGTATAAACTTGAATATTTTTATTAATTGGCCTTTCTTGACATACACCTATTATAGATAGCATTGTACTTTAAGATTGATTTTACAATGTCCTTTTTTGATGATGAATGCCATGGTAATTTCTCATGATTGTTATTACTGGCATAGTAATTCACATGATTTTCTGATTCAAAATGGCCAATACCAGTCCATTTCCACTCACTAAGCCAAGGCTCTTGCTCTTTATGTGTTCCATTTTATTTTTTACCACTTCTAATTTTCCTAAATTCATACTTTGTATTTTCCAAATTGAGTTTTTTTATGGAATTTTTGCAACTCTTCCTTCTTACCTTGAGTCATACCCCCTTAGCAAATGAAGATTCCAAGGGCTCCACTTTCACAGGCTGTATGGGCTCTAGCAGACTTTTGTGACCATTGTGAACTCCACTTTGAGAAATCTGCTCCTCAATGAAATTTTGAGTGCCTTCCAATCTATTGCACTATCTGCAACACCATTGTGCTTCCACTCATTAGGCTTTCAGTATCTGACCATATTTTGAAGTGATGCATAAGGTTTCAAGGGGTCCTTCCTATGAAGTGGGGAGCCAAGTCCTACATGTCTGTTCTTAGTCTGGAAGCTTCCCTGAGACATGCTCTCTTTGGGTGACCTCTGATGGCATTCGAATTACCAGATACATAGCTTCCAGTATCACAGCAACACACGAGAAACCACAGTATGATAAACTCACAGACATGTGGTGGTCTTGATGACTATATTAGTGTTAATCAAAACCTGATTTGGCTGTGAACATGATATGCTTAAATCACTGTGCTGGCAGTTTAAAATTTCACTTGATAAATTTCATTTATAAATGAATATAGGTTTTTTTTAACATTATTTAAAATGTTTGTGTTTTTGGTAGCCTACTTTGGTGAGTAGTGACTAAGGTCTTGAAATACTTATGAGTGGCCATCTAACAGTGATTATTAGTTTCAAACAAAGACTGAAATAATAAAATAAGAGAACAACTAGTGCAGAGTACTAATGTACTGCTTGAACCTTAGACAATACTTTGTGACCAGAACCAGATGGTGTCTGTCTACTGCTGCTGATGATTCTGAAGGGAATCATAATAGGAGGTCTGGATAGAGTGTGAGATAGATGTGGAATTAAACTCAGCACCAGAATAAAGATATGGTGTATTGATCTGATAAGAGATTGGTGTAGCCCCCAAGATAGCCCTTAGACACTATTGAAACCCTGAACTCATTTCTATGGCTCAGCTTTCAGTGAAACAACAGCTATATAAGGTGATAAAGCCAGGTAGGTATGCACTCCATAAAACAACTTGTGGCTGAGCCCCAGTGGCGTAGTGGTTGTGCGCGGGACTGCAGCCCACTGGGTTGGAGGTTCAAATCCAGCAGCAGCTCTCCAGGAGCAAGGCTGGGCCTTCTTCTCCCACCACCAAGGGCCAGTGATGCCCCACCCAAAAAACAACAACAGCAAAACAAACAAACAAACCCAATTTGCTATTAAAAGTCAAAAGGGAAGCATTTGTCCAGGAATGATGCTCAAAAGACCCGAACAATAGGCGTAAAGGGTAAATGGAAGAGTGTAGGGTTAATACATACACACACACACACACACACACACACACACACACACACATATACCTACCTACATACATACATAGAGGCCCACAGGGTTCGAGGCCCACAGGGTTGGAGGTTCAAATCCAGCAGCAGCTCTCCAGGAGCAAAGCTGGGCTTCCTACTCCCACCAGGGGGCAGTGATACACACACACACAAACGCACACAAATAATAGAGTCAGACACATTTCATGGTAGCATGCTCACCTCAGCCTACTTTCAGTCCACGTGGAGAGAAAGTACCCAGTTTATCGCTCACCGTGACTTGACACTGATGCCCACAATAAATAAATAAAAGTGTAGGGTTGTAGTAGGAAAGTGCCATTACATTATTGGGATTTTATTAAGTGTAGCAAAATGAAACGTGAATTGAATGGAAAAACAATTTGCTCAGTACACTTTATCCAAAATTGTAAAAGCTAAGAAAAGTTTTTTTTTCACCTTCCTTTGTACATTTTAAATCAAGATCAATATATTTGCCAACTATTATATCACTAATTAGAAAACCAGTAGTTGGGCTGAGCCCCGGTGGTGTAGTGGCTGTGCGCGGGACTGCAGCCCACTGGGATGGAGGTTCAACTCCAGCTCCACAGGAGCAAAGGCTGGGCCTCCTACTCCCACCACCAGAGGGCAGTGATGCCTAAATGCCCCCCCCCCAAAAAAAAAAAAAAAAGAAAAGAAAACCAGTAGTTTATTACTTTCTTTTCAGCTGCCACAAAATCCCCTTTTACTGACTTGGTATTTTGCAGTTTGTTCTTTTTTATATCTAGTTATCTTCAAAGTAGTCTAATATAATATGGTTAGTCTACAAAGAATTGTTGGTCTCTTCCTAATTTCCATTCTCAAAAATAAATTACACTGTAATTTTCCACAAATGATTTCATTGTTTTTCCACACGGAAGTTGGGTGTTTTTATGGAGATAATAATTAGATAGTATTGTGTAATTACTTTTACTTAATAGATTATTGTCTTTTGAGAAAATGTTTAAGCATAGATCACTTTAGAATATAAGACTTTTATACTTAGGCATATTAACTTTATGTGCAATAATTGTTAGCTTTATTTTATTTTTTAAATCATTTTGGAGGCTCATACAACTCTTATCACAATCCACATACCATTGTGTCAAGCACTTTTATACATTTGTTGCCCTCATCATTCTCAAATTGCTTGCTGTCTATTTGAGCCTCTGGTGTCTGCTCCTCATTTTTTCCCTCTCTTCACATTCTCCCCTCCCCCATGAACGCTTGGTGATTTATTAATTATTATTATTATTTTGTCATCTCTTACACCATCTGACGTCTCCCTTCACCCACTTCTCCGCTGTCCACCTCCTAAGGAGGGGAGGTTATATGTAGATCCTTGCAATTTGTTCTCCCTTTCTACCCCACCTTCCCTCCACCCTCCCATTATCACCCTTCTCACCACTGGTCCTGAGGGATTCTTCTCTCTTGGATTCCCATGTTTCCAGTTCCTATCTGTACCAGTGTACCTCCTCCGGTCCAGTCGGATTTGTAAGGTACAATTGGGATCATGTTAGTGGGAGTGGGGTGGGGGGTAGGCATTTAAGAACTGAGGAACATTGTATGTTTCATGGTTGCTACACTGCATCCTGACTGGCTTGTCTCCTCCCTGTGACATTCTGTGTCCAGTTGCCTACAGATAGACTTTGGATCCCCACTTTGAACTCCGCCTCATTCACAATGACATGATTTTTCTGTTCTTTGATGCCTGATAGCTGAGCACCTCAACATCTTGTGATCACCCAGGCTGCTGTGCTTCTTCCATTTGGGCTTTGTTGCTTCTTGGCTAGATGGCCGCTTGTTTATCTTTAAGCCTTTAATGTCCCTTGGTAGCCGGGCACCATCAGCTTTCTTCACCACCATTGCTTATGCACCCTCTTGGTCTACAGTGATTGTGTCGGGACAGGCTGATGTGCTTCTTCCATGTGGGTTTTGTTGTTCATCAGCTAGCTGGCCACCTGTTTATCTTCAAGCCTTTAAGACCCCAGACTTAGCTTTTGTTCTAAGTAACTGAATCTTTTTGCTAATGTAGACTATATGATCTATGCGTGAAATCTTCATGTTTGATGTTCTTACATATTCTAAATTGATACTTTTTATGCTGAAAAATCTTCATTTTAAATAGAATATGATTTTATTTTTTGATAAGCTACTGAATTTTAAAGACAGTATTTGGAGCCACCAAATATTTTGGATTTGGGGGAGAATATATATTGTACTTATTTTCTATTTACATTTGTATGTTGTGATATGTCACTGCTAATCACTGATTGCCTATTAATAGTGTTTATTAAAAATTATTTTTGTGTGTATATTTAATTTTTTCTCTGATTTAAATGAAT
>PVJH01044931.1:0-12703 GCA_004026705.1 Nesogale talazaci | reverse complement strand
GGGAGGGGAAAAATTAGAAATGCCTAAAACACTAACAGTAACTCAGAATGGTTTTGACTATGTTTGATTCTTTATTTTCTGGGGTTTTTCCTTAACAAAATTCCCTTCAACATCTGCACCTCACCTCTGAAAGGAAACCAAGATGTTAAGCTTAAAACTACTGTCAAGGGCTGAGCCCTGCTGGCATAGTGGTTGTGCACGGAACTGCAGCCCACTGGGATGGAGGTTCAATTCCAGCTCACAGGAGCAAAGGCTGGGCCTCCTACTCCCACCACAAGAGGTTAGTGATGCCTAAAAAAAAACTACTATCAATAGGCAAACGGGTGAGGCGGGGTGGGGTGAGGTACCAGTCAAAGCCAAGTGGGAGAAAGTACCATTTCTTGCAAAGAGACAGGAGTCTGCATAACTATCCATCCTCTGTCTAGACTAGGACAGCAAGGCTGTGAGCCCAGAAAACACATCAGAATGCCCGGGAGCGGGGGTTGTCATCCAACTCTGAACAGAAGTGAGTGTCCATGATTCTACCGGTACCTCCAACTTCATCATCTGTAGTCCTGCTGCCACATCTGTCGGTATAAATCCCCAGGAGTCTCCACTGTTGTCATATTCAAGGAAAACAGATCGGAAAGGAGAAGTGGGTGGTAGTTTTACCCTACTATTAGTAATAGAGAAGAAAAGAAGGCAGCAATGATTTTTTAGTTCAAAGGCATAAGCATGCCAGAACTATGAGTTGAAGGAACAAAACACACTATAATTAGCAAATATCTGCAAGAAGCAAAATGAATTTGTTGAGGGGGAAAAAATTGTGACTCTGCAAGATCATGAACATTTCTCTTGAAGCGCCGCTCATAAAGGGTGGGGGGAAGAGTCCTCTGTATCCCTTGACTTAAAGAATGATCACCACAGTCTGAAAACACGAAATGTGGCTTCGGTGGGAAATGTAACGGAGAAACGTGTAAGAGAACCGCTTTCATCTCTCAGGAAAGAAGCTCAGCGCAGTAAGAAGCCATTGTTGGCTAGAATTCATAACCCACCAGAGGCCATAACAAAACAATAGTTTAAGGGCTTCTGATGCTTTGTCCACAGAAAATACCAAAATGTCCATCTCATGCCGCAAACTCATGAGCCTCTTCCCTTGAACAAAACATTGAAAATCCGAACTAATGGATATACATGTATGTGCAGACACTGAATGTGCAGCTGCGGCTCCTCAGAATTTCCAGGACGGCCTCGAGCTCAGGTTTAGACTCTGTATTAAATTGCATAGACACACGCTCAGTCAGTTTCTATAATATGCCTATGGTTTGTGTGTGTGTGTGTATGTGTGTGTGTGGTGTGTGTGTATGCATGTGGTTCAAGTAGACTTAACTCATTTGTAAAAAGTAAAATACAACTTGTGAGACGCAAGGCAAGACCAGTTTGGTAATCCAGTGACTCTGTGTGTTTGTGTGTGTGTGTGTGTTGTATTTAAAGAAAACTCCTCACTTTACTAATAAAACAAGATGCTCTCCCTCATTGATCAAAGAAGCCAGATCATATCTAGAGATCTTGAATCATTTCTACCTTCTCCCCCCAAATGCTGATGCATCCATCTTCCCAAGTGAGCGGTCTCGTGCCTCATTGTCCCTGCTCGGTGACAAGTAACCAGTCACACCTGCGCTGCACCCAACCCTCGGCTGGCAGCCAACCTCCCAGCTGATGGTTTCGGTTCCCAACATTCAAAACGCACTCCCCAGACCAGTACGGCAGGAAGTTGCTTCCTATCCCTGACACATGTTCTTCCTTCACTGGAAAAACAATTTCCATGATTATCTAGGGGGTTGAGCTTTGGCAGGAGCAAGAAGCCATGGGCTTATGAAAATGTGTATTTTTCAAGGAATTTTTCTTTTTTGGGGGGGGGTGGGGGGGGAACTCTCTACTTTACGAGGCCCCAGTGAATGGAAATGACTTCTATACGTATTCTTCCTAACTCCTTCCAGCTTCCTGGCTGCTAAAAACACAAAACCAAGCATTGTCTGCATCCTAGTAGACTCAGAGACTACGGATAACCTTGGTGGCATGGGGCGAGGTGTTCTGGTGGTGACGACATATGACAGTGTGTAAGTCAAACTACGAGATGAAAGATACAAAACATTAGAAAACTCATGCGTGCAGCCAGGGAAGGAGAGGGCCCTTAGTCCGAAGGTCTCTTTCCTTTCATCCCTAATCCTGTTTTCCATGAATGCCAAACCTGAGACCCAAAGAGACTAGCCAAAGCTTTCTCTTACTTTGGGAAATGGGTGAGGATTAGCGTTCGTTTCTCAAGAGGCAGTTTGTCCTTTTCCTGTCTTGCTTGTTCCAGGAGCTGCCGCCTCATAATGGTGAAGACTGAGCGAAGCAGTGTTCTCCCAAACACCTGGGTGGTCTCGTACCGAGGTAGACTATCACAGAACTGTGGCACATTGCAGAAACACAGCCACCTGCAATGAGATGAGACAAACACCGTCAGCAACCCAATCAAAGGCCAGACATCTGAAAGATCTGATTAGATTGAGGCTCAGACCACTACCAGGCAAGAGACTCTAGGTCTGCAATGGCTAGCAACTATGCGAGGACCAGTTAGTGAAACCTGGAAATTCTATTTGCTTGGAGTTTCACAACCTCAAAATTCCAGCTCGACTGTGTCATGCAAAGAACTCTATACGCAGACAGCCCTAGGTTCAAATCCTGACTGTGCAGCGTGACTGGAGGCATGCCTTGGAAACCTAATTAGGTTTTCAAGTCTCCAGTTCCTTCCTGTCACATGGAAACAACAAAAAACCCATATTGCAGTGATTGGCCATGAGTTTAGTGTCAACAGAGGCCTTGGCACATAGGAAATACTCAATATAATGGTTTGTATAAAAGGAGGACTGCAGAAGAACCTTTCATGAAAAGATCAGAAGCACACCACTTTGTCCTAGAAGGAAAACTACATAGGGTTTCTTTAAAATGTCAACAGAACACTCATGTTATCTCCAAAGCTTTGGTGAGAAGATAAAAACCTTCGAGGCAGCTTAATACTCAGTTAGAATACAGGAAGCAATATACTTCCACCATTGACCACTTAGGGACATTGTCAATGCCTCAGACCCAAATTCAAAGACAGGCTTCTCTAATGCTTGAAGTTGGAGAAGGCTCCAGGCAGGCCCAAGGAGAACCCAGAAGTTTGCCTGAGATCTTGGGAAACAATGCCTATGCAGGGCAACTGCTTTAGGTGGCCCATGCAGCCAACAGAACCAAGGGGATGGAATTCTATGCAAACATTACTCTCTTCCTTTGGGGTACCTCCAAGAATCAGGGTCTAAACTCCCCAGAAACCCAGCAATGTGAATTTAACTGTGGGAGTCACAAAGGTTGGCGAACGACACCAAACCAGAAAAGGTCAACAAGCTTCTTTTCATAGATCCTTTCTCCTTGGTAGCAGATCCCAGTCAGTCTCTTCTAGAACAGAGTTTTAAAAAAATATGACCTTCTGTCCTTTCCTGTTCACCTTTCGAGAGAAGCACGCTTCATGGGCCTGAGTTGCTACGGATCCTTTGAGACTGTTTACGAAGAAAGAATAATGTGGCCTTGCCTCAGTTTATATTTGAATCTTACTCCCTATCACCACAACCTATTTTTTATTCTGTATCACTGCAGGTTGCAGTAGGTGATGATGTTTCATCACTGGCGAGGAAAAACCTCCATTTGTCTTAGCCTCTCTGCCTAGATTGAAATCACCCCCATGTCTTCTCTCAACTTCTCTCTCTGGACGATTTACACTGGCATGCCACTTTATGAAGGCAGTGTAGAAACGGGTGATGTAAGTGTTGTGATGGGGGCCTTGCCACGCCTGACACTGTGATCGTGATAGAACAAATAGCTAGAGGCACCCATATCTTAGCCCTTCATAGAGAAATGTATCAAAGTTAATCCTTTGCTGGATTATGACCATTGGTATACCACTTAGTGAAGTCAAAAAACAATATTTGGGATCAGGAGAAGGCTAGCTCCCCAAACCAAATTATGACTATAAATATATATTTTTGACTATAAGTGTAAAATGTAAGTCATATGTCCTAATAATCAAAACTTCCACCTTAGGAGAGTCAGGTAATCACAGACAGTTTAAAAGATGCGTCCTCACCACCTCACTGTCATCAAATACATTCTGTGTCCTAGCAACCACATAGGACGGAGTGGAACTGTCCCATGTGGTTTCCAAGTTATACATCTCCAGGAGAGCAGAAAGCCTCATCTTTCTCTCTCAGAGCAGGTGGTAGACTTGAACTGCTGATCTTGTGGCTAGCATCTCAATATGTAGCTTACTCCGACCACCAGAGTTCCTTATTCTGAAGACTCAATATATATTTTTAAGACTCAATATTTTAAAAGCTCTTCGACACTGGAGGATTTAAATATGCCAACCATTTTAATCGGATAAGGTGTCCTACAGTCCCAGGCATAGCTCCTGTCTATGCAATTCTCTAGAGAAGTCACCAGCCATGGATAACTAACTACTGGGCACTTCAAACAGGGTACGGGCAAAGAATAAGTTTCACTTATTTGATTTAATTTTCCTCTGTTTAAATTTAAAACCCGAACAATCCCAACCCGAACTTCCCCTCACAACCCAACTCTATTCTTTGGTTCTACTACCAAGCATGACTTGGGAGTCCTGTTGGTCCAGAGTAAAGGGCTCGGTTATGAACCCAAAGGTTAGTGGATTGAACCCACCAGCCACTCAGTGGGAGTGGGATAGGACAGTCGGCTTCAGTAGACATTAAAGGTTTGGAAATCCTAGAGTATTTCTGCTCTGTCTTACTGGCTTACTCTCATTTGGAAGAACAGACACGGCAACAACAGACTTGATTCCATTTCCCTTGGAACTGTTTAGAGTCCAGTGTCTGTATTGAGCTGCGCTGAAGGCCCCAAAGACGCACTGGTCTTTGAAGACTTAGAACGACAACAACAAAAGTAAACGTGCCTCACTCAATGATGACTGTCTGTACAGTGGGCTAAAGAAAGAGGGCTAAATTCACTGGTAAATGAATTTCCCCTTTCAGTTCCATTTTCAATGTTGCTTCCCAGAAATTTTAAAATTACACATGTGGCTCCTGTTTGTGGTTCACGTTATGTCTCTACTGGGTGACAGTGACTTAAGAGTTTAAAGAGTACTTCCATCTGTGCAGGGAGGGCCTGCAGATGTGTAAGGCTGGATGTAAGACTGCTGTAACTTCTTCTACAGAGATGATAGTACACTAAATACGATCATAATACAATCGTAACATGTTATCCAGGAAAGTACTTAGTAGGTCGCTTCAACCTTCCTGCAGGACTGAAAGAGCACGGGTTGCTAATCTCTAATAAAATTTTAGAAATAATAGGTTTCCATTCACTTCCTGAGAGTCATTTTCTAGGGCTCAATGTATGTCTTTCGGTGTTGTTATGGCATTCAATAATCATCTTGCTTTATGCCTCTGTGAAGGCACAGAAGAGTAACATCAGGGACAGAATCATCATCAAGCCATTGTACTGAAAAAGCATGCTCCCTGCATGTCAGATGGCCGAAAAATCACGGTCTCTCCTGTCAAAGAGGCGCGATGACTGTGAATTGACTCAATAGCCACACATCTGGTTGGAGCTTGTAAACAGGTTACAGATGCCACCTCTAATTGGCAAGGAGAAAGGAACACATTATTATTTTACCTATTTACAGGGGACTCAGGTGAAATCTTTGCCTGCAGTTAAGTTAGTGGAATCTACGTGGGGAGATGATGAACTCACACATGCCTGTCCTTCTTTCTGTCTCAGGAACCCTGAATGGGTTCCAACCCCAACCCCACTGTAGCTGCCGCTGTAAGGTTACTTCTCAGGAGTAAGATGCGGCACTCTACTCCTGTAAATAGGTAGCATTCTTGGGAACCACGGGGGCAGTCCTACCCTGCCCTATAGGGTCTCTGAGTCGGCATCGATTAGATAGCAGTGAGTTTGGTTTGGTTTTCTCTGCAAGGTCAACAGCATTGGAAACTTGGAAAACATAAGACCATCTATTGGCTTGCTAGAGTGAAAATCCTGAGGTTGGCAGGAACTGAATGGCCGCGTTGTTAACGTGCTCTTCATGGCTAATGGAAAAGTTTGGTGGATCAAGCCCGGCCTAAGGTGTCTCAGAAGAAAAAGCTGGCCATCTGCTTGGGACACATCAGCTGCTGAAAACCTCATGGAGCACAGGCCCGTTCTCAGACAGCGTGGGGTGGCCAGAGCCGGAACTGTCTCAATGATAACTGCCTGAGTTGTTTCTAGAGTCCCAACAGGAAGCTCAATGTCATGTCTCCTAACCCACTGTCCTTTTCATCCTTGCTGACACAGTGACCTACGCTGACACAATGAACGCTGAGTGCTGTGTACTCACCAAATACTCTTCGACTTCACAGAGCACCCTGGACGTAAAACTGCTTCCAAATTAAACTAGATCTATCTGGTTTGCCCTGTATTCTTATGAAATCTCTCCCTGCCGTGGGGATGTCCTTGAACTTTCAGTTCTGCACAACTCAAAAGTCTAGGGCTAATGATTTGTCAAATTTCTTCCATGGGTTCTGCTGGTCAGTTGGTATTTTAAGAAATCATATTTCCCTGACATTTGCTTTCAGGTTCTTTCTTTATGGAGGTGTATGAGTACACTGTCCTGAAATTCAAGACATGTCAGAGATTCCCCCCAACACCCCACCCCCCTCACAAAAAAAAAAAAAAGACAACTCCAGGGATAGATAGAAAGTTTATTTCTAAAATGTGCTCCCATTCATTATTAATATCAAGTATGTGTTCATATTAGCATGTGTTTCAAACATGCAAAAATATTGACTGTTTTTAACATTATTCAGGGTACAGAAGGGAGTTCCCACAGTTCTACTGGTCAACCTATTTTTAAGTTTGGCTTGGTTCGGCCATCCCAGGTGAGCTCTGTAATAAACACCAGCACTTTCTGAGCCCAGAGTTCTCCACACAGTCCAGAGACTTCATCACTGTTTCATGCTGATGTTGGGCTTCCTGAAGCTTTGGGCGTCTTTGTTCTAATTGCTAACCATGAATTATATGCTGAACCAGCACGACAGGCCCCAAGGTTCACTAACACATCAAGATTAAGCCCTGTGGTGCTTGCAGCCTGTAATAATACTGCCCCTCACCCCCAAAGATCACTATCAGAGAATCGCCAGGTTGTGGTGGTGTGTGGGCTTTTCCACTCCCAAAGGGGTCAGGGCGATGTGGTTTTGCTCTGAAAAAATTACTGATTCTCGTAATTTTCATAGGTTTTGGACTTCTACTTCCCGCTCTCCATGACATGACCTTAGGTGGGTGGGGGTGTTGGGCGTTGTCTACCTTCATTTCCTTATTATTAACAGAGGCCTCTCGGCTGACTTTCCACCTGCACAACAGCAGGGTTCAAGACCCACCAGGGGAGACTCATTGCAGCTTCTCTCAGCGGCTCCTCTGCCCCACTATCTGCTTCCCTCCACCCCTCCACCTTTGGCAGTGGGCTCAGGGGCCTGCTCTCTTGCTATCCCCATGATCTCAGCTTCTAGAGCGATATTCAAAGAAGGACGTTATGATTCAATTGCACATCGAATGCATCCATTGAACTGTTTCACCCTCTCAGATGACTGAGTTTCCATCTTGTGAGTGTCTGTCCTCTGGGCCCGGCACAGAGAGGAGAACTGAGGGTGGGGAGGTGAGCTTCCTGTGCTCAGGAAAGAAGGGAATCAGAATCCCAACCCTACACTCATGCCAAGGCTAGCTCCTTTTTTAAGACTTTGGGCTGAGCCCCGGTGGCATAAATGGTTGAGTGCAGGACTGCGGCCCGCGGGCTTGGTGGTTCAAATCCAGCGGCCGCTCTCAGGAGCAGCACTAGGTAGCTCCCACGACCACCAGAGGGGAGTGATGCCCCCCCAAAAAAAGTTTTTAAAATGATCACCCATTTCTCAGTAAATTCTGCACGCTGCATAGGTTCAATCATTTGTTTTCTCTAAAACAGTGCACTGTTGCCTATGCACCTCTATACTTGATTCTCTGATCTGAGGGATCAATACTTTCAGAGGATTGACCTTGACCGGTAAACTCAGCTCGCTCCATTCTGTGTCCGCCCATGGCCACCGAATCCACTTCAATGCGTGGCAGGCCCCCGTGGACTTTCCAATGCCTGGTCAATTCCTGCAGGCGCAGATAGCCCTGCCCCTCCCTCCCAGGGGCTGGGAGGGCCCTACTTCACCCACAGCCCAGGGCCCCTCAGGGGTTATAAGACAAATACTGTGGGAAGAAGGGCAAACATATGTGGCTATTGTTTGCTCAAAACTCTAAAACGGAAACCTACGAAAATCAAGATACAATTTTTTAAAGTTCTGCAAGTAAGGAAATCAGTAAATCTCAAAATTTTTAAATTCTTACCTTTAACCTTTTAAAGGTAAAATTCTTTGTACTTTCAACTGTGCATGCTGTAAAAGGAATATGGGGGATGGTATTCCTTAGGAAAATAGGTCAGTGACCTGAAAGGCAAACTTATCTGAAATTATCCCCATTCGGACAGGTCGTTTGTTGTTGAGAGGAAATGACTGGGTGGAAGAGCTCATTAGTTATCAAGGCCATTGCCTTGATTAAAAAAACACTACTAAAATTTCATAATACCCTCTGAAGCAAGCTTGATGTGTCTACAAAGTATGTAACTGGGGAAAAGTTATAAAACAGCTAGCGAATGGGCGATCAAAGTCACTCTCTTAGGATATGTGAAAATATAGATCATTATATTTTTTATGGCCCACACTTAAGATTTTTAAAGCTAACTCTATTATCTTAGGTTCATAAGCAGTAAAAAATTTCCACCTTGGGGAAAAAAATACTTGTTCATTCAAAAAACATCTGCAAAATTTAAATTTCCACCAATAGGAAAATGATTAGGTGAATCACGGTACATTAACTCAATGGACTAAAACGGTAACCATTAAGTGGGAAGACAAGAATGATATGAAAGCCTGTATTTTCTGGCTGTAATAATGTAAACATTGATTTCAGTAAGGGGATAACTAAAAGATAACATGCAGAATATATCAGTGCTATTAAGGAACTGGGGTTGGAGCTACTTTTCCATCTTTAAAAAATTTTTGACTCCATTATAATAATGGTTATAGCTTTTTAAGTGAGATTTCTATCCATATTAATTACAAGGCTACAGTAAAATCTGGTGATTAAAATTATAATTTTAATAAAAAGAAATTCAAGCCACATGGAGATCTAAAATTGCTTTAGGAGATATTTAAAAAAATCAAAAGAAAACAGGTGAAATTATTTTAATGTCTTCAATTTAATCCAAGACACCTAAGATACGAACATTTTCCGCATGCACTCAACATGAAAAACTTCAGAGGGACTCCATATTCTTCAGCTGTGTGTGCCAAGTCTTAGAAATCTCAATTGGCAATTACCCACAGTTCAAGTGTTCACATAGGGTGTGTTCCTAGTATAGGAGAGACAGACGTGTGGACCGTCTGAGTGTCTCCCCTAAGAACGAGATTCTGCTGAAGAGAAGCAGGAGTTCAGCAGGTAAATTACACAGGCAACCCTTTCTGAAAAGATCAAGTCAGCGTGATAACAGGGTGGCCCTCTGCTCACAGAGGCAGGCAGCAATTTTGTGTCTGAGCCACTCTGTACGGAGCCACAGGCCTGATTACCTGGTATAGTTCTCTTTGTATCCAGAAATGTCTTCACTAGGAGATCGAAGTCTGCGTTGAGATGGTGCCTCCAGATGCCAATAGTTGATGCGGTTCAGGAACATTTTTGCCAGCTCCACTATCGTTTGCCTTTCTTTTGATGGGAGGTGACTAAATTTATACTGCACAAAGTTATTCACACCCTTAAAAAGAGGGAAAGCCATTTATGTACACAGGCATGCATTCACACCTTCACAATCAGCATGATCGGTGACTACTTAGCAGAAGAACAGATATTTTTTATTCACAAAAACCTCATCCTTTTCCCTAAAAGAAAACAGCCTCCCATCTAGGGCAAGGAGGGTGTGAGAGGCCTGGTAGGGTAGGGATTGATCAAGGGTTATGTAATCAAAAGAAATTACTGAAACCCAAAGGAAGGCTGAGCATGATAGTAGGACAAGAGGGAAGTAAAGGGAAATAGAGGAAAGAAATAGGAGAGAAAGGGCACTTATAGAGGTCTAAATACAGGCATGTACATAGGTAAATATATTTATATATGATGATGGGGAATAGATCTACATGCACATACTTGTAAGGTTAGTTTTAAGGCAGCAGATGGACATTGGCCTTCACTCAAGTATTTCCTCAATTCAAGAGCACTCTGTTCTATTAAATTGGCATTCCATGGGGCTGAGCCCCAGTGGCATAGTGGTTGTGTGCGGGACTGCGGCCCACTGGGTTGGAGGTTCAATTCCAGCACTGGGGCTGGCCCTCCTACTCCCACCACCAGAGAGCAGTGATGCCCAAAAAGCAAAAAAAGAAAAAAGAAAAAAAAATGGCATTCCATGATGCACACCTTCCTGACACCATCACTGAAGACAAAGAGGGTGCATAAGCAAAAGTGGTGAAGAAAGTTGATGGTGCCTGGCTACTAAAAGACATAGCATCTGGGATCTGAAAGGCTTGAAGGTAAACAAGTGGCCATCCTGCTCAGAAGCAACAAAGCCCACAAGGAAGAAGCACACCATTCTATGTGACCACAAGGGTCGATAGGATCAGGTATCAGGCATCAGAGAACAAAAAATTTTATCATTATGTGCCCACGTTTCTGATATGATTACTAAAGACAAATGTGCACATAAGGAAAAGCAGTGAAGAAAGCTGATGGCGCCCAGCTATCAAAAGATATAGCTTCTGGGGTCTCTTAAAGGCTTGAAGGTAAACAAGTGGCCATCTAACTCAGAAGCAGCAAAACCCACATGGAAGAAGCACGCCAGCCTTTGTGATCACGAGGTGTCGAAGGGATCAGGTATCAGCCATCAAAGAACTAAAAATTATATCTTGTAAATGAAGGGGAATACAGATTGAGGACTCAAAGCCCATCTGTAAGCAAAGGGACAGCCCCTTACAGTAGGGTCACGGGGAAGAGATGAGCCAATCAGGGTGCAGTGTAGCAATGCTGAAACATACAACTTTTCTTCGGTTCTCAAATGCTTTCTCCCCACCACTATCATGATCCCAATTCTACCTTACAAATTTGGTTAGACCAGAGGATGTACACTGGTACAGATAGGAACCAGAAACAGGGAATCCAGAACAGATGATCCTTTCAGGACCAGTGTTAAGACTGGTGATACCAGGAGCATGGAGGGAAGGGGGGATACAGAGGAGAGAAATGATGATAAGGTTCTACCTATAATCTCCTCCCTGGGGGACAGACAACAGGGAAGTGGTGAAGGGCAAAAACAGACAGTGTACGATATGACAAAATAATAATAATTTATAAATTATCAAGGGTTCATGAGGGAGGGAATGGAGTGGGAGGGGGGAAATGAGGAGCTAATACCAAAGGCTTAAGTAGAAAGCAAATTTTTTGGGAATGATGATGGCAACACATGTACAAACGTGCATGGCATACAGTGGATGGGTATATGGACTGTGATCAGAGTTGTATGAGCCCCCAATAAAATTATTTTAAAAAAAGAAAGAAAACAGCAGTGCCCCCAGGGACTCTTGCCCACAATCATAGCAAATGAGAAGTGACAAGGCAGAGAGGCCTGGAGGCAAGAGGCTCCGCCTACTGCAAACCTGGAGCCTCAAAAGGAAATCAGAGCCTTGAACTGAAAAGGTCAAACTCTTTTCAACTAGAAAAGACTGACTGGGGCCCAATAAGCCTGCCACGCTATCAGCACTGCAGCTAACACGGAAGGCAGTTTGGGGACAGATATGATATTTTCACATTACCCAGGTTTTCCATCCAAAGGATGCCAACATCGATTCTGCAAAACTAAACTACAAGAATTTACAAGAACCCTTTACTGTTATTCTTCACACTTTGGCATGTTGCTCAAATATGTCTACACATTCTGAATTTTTAAATAAACCAGGTTTTTTAAATTGCTTCAGCTTAACAGCATGTGCTTTTAAACGAAGCCAAGGATTAATTCAATCTTTCTGCGGAAGACTCCCATCGCATCTAATTTTCACATGAAGAACAATGGATATGTATTAACTAGGCTTATGTTACTGGAAACTGGCTGATAACAATGCAATGATCATTGAAGCGGTGCTCATAATTACATCTCTGGGAGTCATTCTCAGTCAGGAATGTCTGAGTTCTATTGAACCAGACAAGGCCAGGCTAGATTCTGATGAGCGCATCTGACAAAACCCAGTCAAGAAAGTCTATATATTTTGGATTTCTTTGAGTAAAATGACTTCTTTCCAGGAATTAGAAAGTGGCTGTCGCCAGTTTCTGGGTAAATAACTTCTTTGGAGCTATTTGGAGTTTTTTGCTACAGTTTCCTTGTTGAACTGACAATTTTTCTCACACTGCTGCTCCTTTTCCTCCCTCCATAGGCTGTTTCAGAGGGTGCCCAACAAAAGCACAAGTACGTAATTTTAACATCATAGTGCACACACTGCATGCACTCCCTCATTTTTTTCTGCCCCGAATACACAGCATACTCTGCATATACTCAAACTCACTACCATCCAGTCCCTGCAGA
>PVJH01044930.1:0-12794 GCA_004026705.1 Nesogale talazaci | reverse complement strand
TTACCAGCTACCCTGAGGGGAAGGGCACAGTCTGCAGTTCCCGTGAGCACTTACAATCTGGGCACCTGTGAAACTCACAGGGCAGGGACACCCTTCCCTGTAGGGTCGCTATGCATTGACATCACTGGATGGCATTGAGTGAGATCCCAGCAGGGGAGGGGCTGTGGGGGAAAACGTCTAGTCTAGGGGCGTGTGTAGTAAGAGGGAGGGTCTGGGTTCCCTTACCTTCAAAAGTGGACCAGGGTGGTGGGGGGCGGGGGAGAGAGAATCAAAATCCACATCACCCAGGCCAAGTTCTCCGACAGTGAAGTCAACCACGCCCACCCTCCAAACCTCCTTCTCAGTTATGGCATCAGCCACAGGCCCTCCCACAGCACTCATTCCTTTTCAGCTGGATTTGATAGTTTATTGCAATGGTCACACAGAACTCACAGACAGCACTCAAGTCGGGGGTTATTAAGGAAGCTGACAGGACACACATGAACAAAGGATAACATGACAGGACAGCCTCTCTCAGCTGTGCCCTCAGGCAAGCCTCTCCTTGGTCTTTGGCCCTTCGGTCACATGGGCTCTGCCTAGCTCAGGCAATGTTACAGAGCAGTGTGGGACTGCCAATAAATGCCTAAAGAGCATGCCACCCTACCATGAGCCTCAAGTGTGACCAAGCGACCTGGCTCGGTCCAGGCTAAGGCTGAAGTGGATGGCTCAGGCCCAGCACCTAAAGGCCCAGTATGGGCTCCATGGAAACAGAAGAGCCAGGTGGAGGAATCCTGGAGAGATGCTCAGTGGCCCACACAGGCTCCTGGGCACTGGGGAACTTGATCGAGATCCCTGACCCTGGAAAGGCTCGGCTAACCCTGTCCCTTTCTGTGCCAAGATTCCCTAAACTGTCAGAACCCGTCAGGTGCCAGGTGCTGTTGGGCCATCTCCGACTCACAGCAGCCTTTCTGGACCACAGAAGAGAACACTGGCTGGTGCTTCGTGTGCCCCCTTCACAGCTGTTACATTTGAGCCCATTGTTGAGGCCACTGTGACAGTCCATCCTCTGGAGGGCCTTTCTCTTTCTCACTCACCCTCTCGTTGGCCACGCACGGTGTCCTCTTCCAGTCTTTGCTGATACCATGTCCCATGTGCCTCATCCTTCTCCTAGGGAGTCTTCTGAATGCACCTCTTCCAAAGCAGCCAGCACCGTTATGCAAATTCATGAATTCCCTGTTCTTCATTGTCTTTGGGGAACAGAAAGATTTCTCCCAAGCTGTCTCCCCCAAATATATGCCCAACTTAGCTGCTTGATACAGGTAGCAAATGACTATACACTTGGAGGTCAACCAAAGTGGGTGGAGAACTATTCTCCCTAAGGGTTATCAGCCATCTAGAGCAAGCAGGCTGTATAGTCTGTCCCACCCTAAATAGGGCACACTCCCTTCTGATAAGGACAATAGGAGACTACTTCTTTGTAGGAGCCCAGGGAGATCAAGTCCACTGGAAGATTATTGAGATCAGGCTGCCATATTGGGTCTAGGGTCCACCCTTCTGGTCACATGTATATCCTAGTCCTTCCCTTTCCGATTATGTGTATACCCCTAGCACATGCCCTTCCTCTTACGCTTATGGCTATTGTACATCCCATTCCAGTTATGTGTATACCTATAGTATAGCCCCTTCCTGTGACATGTCGTTACCTGTAACCACACATCCGAAGTACATATAAACCTTGGTTAGCAATAAACTTGAGCCAGTTCCCTCTGGTGTGCTCCCTGGGGAGTTCCCTGGCTCCCTCCGGAGTTCTCCGGGTTTTCTGCTTGCGATGTGGGTGGACCTGGTTGTTGAGATGATTGCTGTGCCGCCGATGAGCACGCCCCCATGACATGCGTCTGATCCATTATTTCTTCCTCATGTTTTCTAATCCCTTACTATAAACTTTATCTGTTAACACTCTACACTTGCGCCTACTGGGTCTGTGACGATGTGTCAGGGGCTGGGCCTCTAACAAGTGTCTACCTTTATGTGCATACAATACCATAGCTTGAGGGAGGTCCACCTTATTCTTCAAGGTGATGTCATAGCACTTTAAAGAGGTCTTATGCGGCGGACTGTCCCAGTGCCATAGGTCATTAGATTTCTTGACTGTGCTCCCTTCAGTATTGATTACATTCAGGTAAAAATAAAATGCTTAAAAATTCCCATCTTGTATGTCCATGATGTTGCCTATCGGTCCAGTTCTGAGGATCCCTGGTTTCTTTACTTTGAGTTGTAAGTTCACGTTCTCTTGACCTTCAACAAGTGAGGTTGTGTCATCTGCATAGAGCAGGTGGTTCATGGATCCTCCTCCAATCTTGAGGCCAGAGTCTTCTTCAAGTAGTCCAGCTTCTCAGATTATTTACTCAGCATACAGATCGAGTAATTGAGAACAGATTGAATAAATAAACAACCCTGACATACACCGCTCTGCCTTTCAAACCATTCTGAATCCTCTGTTTTGTTCAAACGAACGAGCGCCTTTGGTCCATGGACAGATTCTCCGAGAACACAAAGGAGTGGTCTGGAATTCCCATTCCTCTCAAGGTCATCCAGGGTTTGTCGTGACTCACTGTCAGAATTGCTGGCATGGTCCGTCAGACATGAGTCAACATCTTTCTGCTATTATCTGCTCTGAATCACAATCTGTGTGTTGTCAGCAATGATATCCCTGCACCACTACTCTTCTGAATGCAGCTTGAGTCTCCCCCTGTCCACGGCCTGTGGCAACCCTTCCTGAGGTGCTCCTGCCTGGACTGCGCTCCTGAGCACCACCTGGGTCTGCTGTCCTGCGGCTTAGAACTCTCCTGCTCCACACAGGGAAGGTCAAGATGGGAGTCAGCAGGGCCTTGGAGGGTGGACCTCGTAGAGTAGCATGGGGTGGGCCGAAGGTCAGAGGAGGTAGGTAGCATGTCCAGTTCTCTTGTCCTTCAAGATCCCTCCTAGGTTCCCGTCCTCAAGGGCAGTGACTCCCTGCACATGATGGCACTGCTGTAGCCCCGCAGGCCGGAGCAACAATGCCCTTGGCTGAGAACTTCTTAGAGGGGTGGCTTGGACCTCCAGCCCTGGTGGCTAATTACGGGGATCGGCCGCAGCTGCAGCTTCACCAGCCCACATGCCCCCCACTCGTAGACGTCATTGCCCGATCAGCTCCCACCCCTTCTCATCAGGGTCAGGGGAAGGAACACAGGTTCTCATGCTCAAAACTCTGATCCCAAGCCCGCTTCTGTCTGACCTACCTCCTCTGAGGAAGTCATGTCTCCTCCTGGGCTCAGTGTCCCCATCCAATTCTAGGAGAGGAGGAGAAGACACCACCACTGGTCCTCCTTATCTTACAACTGGGGAAGCAGAGGCCATCTTTGTCCTCAGTTACGGAGGAAGCTGTGAACTCACTGTGGATGTAAGACCAGTGTCTGCCATCCTGTGTGGCTCCAGGGACTGCTCAGACCACCTTTGGGTATGCAGGGACCACATAAAAAGGACTCAATATCCATGTGGCTTCCCTCATCCTAATGTCCTTGAATACACCTGTATATCAGGCTTTTATGAGAGCATATTAGAGGTGCTAACCATTTATCTGTGATGCATATTGCAAACGTTTTTGCTGCTAGGTGTGTTTGAGTTGGACGTTATATGCAACAGAAGAAAACCCTGTCGGTCCTGAGCCAGCCTCACAACTGTTCCTGGCAAATAGTTTCTTCCCATTTGTCAATGGAGGCTTTCTAGGTACCTGATACCATTTAATTTTATTTAATATGGAAATATGTGATCGTTGAGTGTTGTGTTAACTTGGCCAAGATTCTCAGTGGTTTGGGCTTTAAGGCCTAATAATTCCCCATGAAGTGACAAGATGTAATGTGATCAACCCCATAATGCATCTGCTCTGAGTAACTCACAGTCCTGATGCAATGGAAAAGAGGTTTCCCTGGGGGTGTGGCCTTCTTCCCACTTCTTCCCATGTCTGTAGACTGTGGAGAGCTCGCTTGCTTCTTGTCGGCCTGCATCTGGCTCATTGATCTACAGTGTTTGGGACTTGAGTCAGTGGCCCATCATGTTGTCTGCCAACCTTAGGGTCCATGCCCCGCCTGCCACCTGAGCATCAATCATCTTGAGTCAGTGGACTCTGCAGCGCCAAACATGGCCTGCTGGCCTTGGATTCACCTGCTTCTGCAGCCACGAGACTGCTGTCTTTCTGCTTCATCTTCCTGGTGGGGCCTTTTGATGTCAGTCTCATGATTGGGATGTAGGGGTGGAGTCTATCTAGCCTGTTAATCTGGAGATAGTCAATGAGTAGCCAGTGAGGCCTCTGTATGGCATGGCTTTCTCCTGAGGCTTCTGGGAAATCTCGCGATATTTCCCAATTGGAGAAGAGAGACTTGACTCTCAGTCTCTTGAAGTCGGTCTACTGACAAGAGAAGATGACAGCATGCTGATCGATCCTGATTCCTGGAGAATGGAGGAGTCGGAGGAGAAGCCACATGGGCTTGCCCTGATGGAACCACACCTCTGGGGCCGGAGAAGCCAGAGAGAGGCCCCTGCCAGCACTGAGATGCTCCCACTGCCAGTGGATACTGTTGATGGACCCTGAACTCTGGAAATAAGGAGCCATGGGGAGACCCCTGCCAGCGCCAGGATGCTTCCACTGCACATACTTTGTGAGTCGGAAGGAGACTTTATAGACTGGTATCGGACATATGGGCTAATATTGGACTTACGACTTTGAACTGGACTGGGTTGGGATGCTTTCTCAATGTCGCATTCCTCTTGTATATGAACCTTTCCCTTATATCCATATGCATGTCTATGAATTTGTTTTTCTAGTCTACCCGGACTGACAGAACGTGTCTGCGAGGAACTGAAAGGACTTGAGTCAGGTACATCTTAATTTTCAACATGACATTTTGTTCTTTAATAGCACTCTAAAGAGGGGTGTTTGCAATTTTATTTATTTTAAGAAATAATTTTATTATGAACTCTTAGAGCTCTTATAACAATTCATATATCAAGCACATTTGTACATATGTTGCCATCATTATTTCCCAAACATTTTCTTTTTACTTGAGCCTTTGGTGCCAACTCCTCTTTTTCCCTCTCCCTTGCCTACCCTCCCACCCTCTTGAACCCTTGGTAAATTATAAATTATTATTATTTTCATGGTTTACTCGTCTGCTGTCTCCCTTCACCCATATTTCTGTTGTTCGTCCCCCTGGGGGCAGGGGGTTGTATGTCGATCGTTGCTACTGGTTCACCTTTCTCCTTCCATCTTTCCCCTACTCTCTTCATTGGTAGTGAGGGGTTTATCTGTCCTGAGTTCTGTGTATATAGAGCTCTTTCTTATCCGGAGCAGTGTACCTATGTCAGTCTAGCTGGATTTGTAAGATAGAACTGGAGTCATGATGCTTGGGGGAGAGGGTAGCTTTGAAACATGAGAGGAGTTTGTGTGTTTATTGGTGTCATTCTGCACCCTGGCTGGCTCATCCTTTCCTTGTGACCCTTCTGTGAGGAGATGTCCAATTGTCCATATAGATGGGCTTGAGATTTCCATTCTGACCCCCTCTTTCACATCAAAGTGGTTGCTTGCTTGGCGTCTTCTGATACGGATACCATCAATACCTTGTGATCCCACAGGTTGGTGTGTTTCTTCTCTGTGGGCTTTCTTGCGTCCCTGCTAGATGACTGCTTGTTTATCTTCAAGCCTTTAAGACCCCAGAAGGTCCATCTTGTAACAGTCGGGCACCATCAGCTTTCTTCACCACATTAGCTTATGCACCCATTTTGTCTCTAGTGATCACGTCAGGGAGGTGAGCATCACAGAATTCCAGGCTATTAGATCAAAGTGTTTTTGCATTGAGCAGAGGCTCAATGTCCACCTTAATACCTAACCTATAATTATACGTTAACTATGCACATATATAGATCTAAACATAGGCCTGTATGTCTTTCATTATATGTGGATATACTTATTACGTACGTGCGTGCCTGTGTTTGTCTCTCAGTAAATGTCTTCTGCCTCTTAGTTCTTTCCTCTATTTCCTTTGACTTTCCTCCAGTCCCACCATCATGTTGAATCTCCATTCGCCTCTCAGTACTTTCTTTTTTTTGGGGAGGGGGGCATCACTGCTCTCCGGTGGTGGGAGTAGGAGGCCCAGCCCCACTGCTGGAATTGAACCTCCGTCCCAGTGGGCCGCAGTCCCGTGCACAACCACTACGCCACGGGGGCTCAGTCCCAATTGCTCTTATATATAAAACTTTTTTTTTGGGGGGGGGGCATCACTGCCCTCAGGTGGTGGGAGTAGGAGGCCCAGCCTTTGCTCCGTGGAGCTGGAATCGAACCTCCATCCCAGGGGGCCGCAGTCACGCACACAACCACTAACTACGCCACCGGGGCTCGGCCCCTCTCAGTAATTTCTCTTTGCTACATTGCCCTTGCGGAAACCCCTCCAGGCTTCTATGCCCTCCTTGCCCTGGACTTTAGCTCACTTGCTGTCCTCTTGTTCCTGGATGCCTCCCTCCTTAGTGCCTTTGTTGACGGTCCCTTCCTTTCCCCAACCTTCCCCTCTCCCAGGCACCCCCACCCACCCCAGAACTGTTGGTCCCATTGTTTTCCCTTCAGGGTTGTTTAACCTGCCTATCTTATATAGGTAGACAAGGACAAAAAGGAAAAGAAAAACCCTATGAGCAGCTCCAGGACTACCTGCTGACCCTTATGAATGCTTTCCAATTGGGTCTGATGCCGTGCCCAGCCCCACGCCCCTGAGAACAAAGTCTATTTTCAGAATTCCTTGGGGACTTTGTTGATTTGCTCCCCTTGTTGCTCTGTTGCTCTCTCTCTCTCTGTGACATCCTTCTCTGGGAGGGTCAGAGAGAGCACAATTCCTGTACTGTGTCTCCGGTGCTGTCCCTGGTCTCATTGTGGGTCAGTAAGGGGACATCCTGTCCTGCAGTGAGGCTGACTCTATAGTGCTCTCTGTGCATTGGCTGCTCTGAGCAGGAATGTCATCCTCAAAGCTTGGTGGACTAGGACATTGTCTGCTCTCTCTCTCTCTGTCCTCTCTCTTAAAAAGGTCTTTTGTAGCATATTTATTCCATGCAATTCGTGGTTTGATTTCCTGACAGCTGCTTCTGTGGGTGTTAATTGTGGATCCAAGTAAAACAAAATTCTTAAAGTCTTCAGTCTTGAATTCTTCAGTCTTTCCTTCATTTAGCCTCATGTTGCTTATCGGTCAGTGGGTGGAGATGCTTGTCTTATGTGTGTTGAGATGGTATCCGGGGGGGAGGATGACAGTCTTTGCATTGCATCAAGCAGTTGCTTCGAGTCCTCTTCATGTTCCACAACCAAAGTTGCGTTATCACCGATTGTTAATGAATCTTCCTCCAATCCTGACGCGGCATCCTCTGTAGATAGCCCGCCTCTCGGAGGAGTGGTTCAGTCTACAGATTGATGAAGTATGGTGACAGAGACAACTGTGGTGCACGCCTTTCCTGATGTCAAGTCACGCGGGGTCTTCCTATTCCGTCAAATGACTGCCTCTTAGTAGGTACGGCTTGCACATGAGCACAGTGGTGTGTTCAGGAATTCCCATTCTTGTCAGTGCTATCCTTTACTGAGGATGATCTAGATAGTTCTAAGTTCTTGCATTGCCAGTGTGTGAGTCCGGGTCTAGAGAAACAAACTCATAGACACGCTTATGGATATAAGGGAAAGGTTTATCTACAAGAGGAATGAAACATTGAGAAAGCATCCCAACCCAGTCCAGTCCAAAGTCATAAGTCCTATAGTAGCCCATATGTCCAATACCAGTCTAAAAAATCTCCTTCCAACTTGCAAAGCACTTGCGATGGCACCTGAACAATCACAGGCAAGTGGGTGCAGAGTCTTGTGTGTCCAGTGGCAGTAGAAGCATCTCATCACTTGCAGAGGTAACTTCATGGCCTTCCGAGCATCTCAGCACTGGCAGGAGTCTCCACACAGCTTCTCCGGTCCCAGCGTGCTGGGATGACAGTGTGCTGTCATCTCGTCTAGTCAGTAGTTCATCTCTGAGAGAGTCAAGTTTCTCTTCTTCAATTGGGATATACCGGGAGACTTCCCAGAATTCTCAGAAAAAGCCATGCCCACACAGAGGTCTCATTGGCTATCTCCAGATTGACAGGCCAGACTCCACCCTTAGACTCCCGACCACGAAACTGACACAGGAGTACATGACTGCCATACACAGGAAAATGTCTTTTTCGTGTTTTCTACTTTTAGCCAAGATCCAGCTGATGTCCATTATGAGAACAATCATATGACGCAGCAATTCCCTTCCTAGGGCACCCGCCCCCCTTCATGTCCTGGAGCCTATTCTGACAGACAGTGATCCTGTGTAAGGTTTCAGAAGCTAGGCGATGTGACAGGTGCCTCCAGAGAGCCTCGTCTCTCTCCCTTGGAAAGGCGGATGGGTTTCAACTGCCAGCCTATGGTTAGCAGCCCTTACCTCCTCTCCCCTGTAACCCTGATCTGGCCCCTTCAGATTTAACTTGGTTCATCCAAACTCAAATAACTTCTGAAGGGGTAGGACCTGAGTCCCTGGAGGATACCATATCTGCCCTTATGATGTGGCAGAAATCGAAGAGCACAGAATTCTCCAGGGAAGGAAGGGTTAGAGGTGTGGAAGCACAGCCTTCGGAAGCGTGTGGACACGGATGGAGGGTGGGTTCGAAAAGAACAGCGCCACACTGGGATATTATGGTGGAAGAAAGAAAAGGCGTCACTTTCAGAACTGAGGTGCCCCTGACCCTAGTCATGGCATTTTCGATGGCTTCAGCTGGGAGTGAAAGTTGGACACTGGGTCAGAACGAGCAGGAAAGAATTGATGTCTTTGGACTCAAGCACTTGGAGAATGCTGAATCCCAGAAGACTGGCACAGTTCCCTAGCAGCTGCTGCCGTGGCAGCCATGTCTGACATCTAAGAAAAATCTCCTCTCCCAAACTCCCCATCATCACGGCCCACCGATTTCCAACCCTCACCCCGGAATGGAGGGGGCTCTCAGACACCCACCAAGCATTGTTGGCTGCAGATGAGTCAGTGGGCACCATGGGAAATTGTCTGCAGAGGACCGGAATTGTCTGCAATTCCATCATCCAGAGCATTAGGGGTGTGGTCCTTCTCCAGGAGACCCTCCACCAGAAGCACAGCCAGGGACCGCTGTTCATGAGCATCCTGAAAGAGATGGCTCACAGAGGGCCACACTGATAGACTAAGGCATCATGGGGGTCATGGGATGGCACTAGACTGCTTCATCTCTGATTGCTGAAAAGGCAGGGGGACTTACAGGATACTTACCTTCCCCCCCATCCCCACCCCGCATCACTGCCCTGGTGGGAGAAACTCACTTTTTAGACCTAGTTACTAAAGACTAAAAGGATATATGAGGGTTAGGTAGGTGGGAACCAGGATAGGCAACCCAGAAAGAAATGGGACTAGAATGATGATTTTTGCTATTGCTGTTTGTATAGTTATCAAAGTTTCTTAGTGGTTACTAGGGTAAGTATAGAGAAAGTGGGGGAGTGGAGGGGAGAGGTGATGGGAAAACTACATAGATCATGGGACAGTTAGCTTGCAAACAGATTCTTGTCATCGCTGTCAGTAAGGTATAAGCCTGTAAATAACTGAATAGGCAAAAGTTATGTGATAGATATATAAGGGGGCTTCATAAATCTTGTGAGAAACATCCATTAATTTGAAATGCATCTGCAGTCATCACTGGAGCTGTTTCTTGCTGCTGATCTGTGTGCTGGCCACTCTTCACCTGCATGGCCAGACACAGGGCCATCATGAAACCATGCAAGGCCTAGAGGTCGTGGGAAGCTTGGCGAGGGTGGCTTCTGCTTTGTTCTCCGTGGACTCCAGGTCGTGGTCCGGCTGCTTGGTCATCTTGGGAGAGCTTCAGTCAGGTTGGCCCTTGCTTTGAACAGAAGAGGTGCAAGGAGTCTGGGGAAGGGGGCACTGCCGGGAGCACCGCCTACAGGATGCTTAGGATCCGGCTGTTCCCTGAATTCTCTGGAAGAATCTCCTGGAGCTTGGGCCGTGGGATTCTCGCTGAGCCCCGGCATGGTGGTCTTTAACATGTCCTTTCTTTCTATACACTGTATTAAGCTGCTCTAGGTCATCATTCTTGTGAGATTGGAGACTGTATGCATGTTCTTGTGGTGTAGGTCAAGTAATAAGTGTAGGCAACCTGATGGAGACAGTCACTGAACCGATGGTTCCTGGGGGACATGGGAGGGGAGGAGAGTGGGCAGTCCATAATGATGGGTACAAGAGATTAGTAAGTTCTAAAATCGACGATGAGGAGTGGGTAGCTTTTCTTGACATATTTGAACACTTGAATTGTATCTGCAAGGAAATACTGAAAAGTGAGTGATGGGTAAGCATAACTGTGTGATAGAAGGAAAAAACAATGTGTGTGTGTGTGTGTGTGTGTGTGTGTGTGTGTGTGTGTGTATAAAACATGTGGGACATAAACAGATTTTTTTCCCCATCTTGGTCTCCCCCAAAGAGATGATGTCAAACCTAAGAGACTGTTTGCCAGCACAAGGTGGGAGGTCAGATGCTTAGAGTCCTTCTCTCTGTAGGCATTCAGCCATCCAGAGCAACCAGACACTATTTACTGTTCATCCCACCCAGGCGGGGCTCACTCCCCGCTGTTACAGGCTGTGGATTCAACTCCCTAGAAAGCTTAGAATAAGTCAAGTCTCCAACTTAAGGACAATCAAGGTTATGCTCCATCTTGAATCAAGCATACACCCGACTCGTCACATGTGTGCCCCTCCTCCCTCCTTATCCTCTTGAGTATACACCCCTGCACTGCTCCCCTCCCATTACTGTAGGGCCTTTGTTACAACCCCTTCCTGTGACGTAGGTCATTAACTGTCAGGCGACTTGCATGGCCCTAAGTAGATATAAGCCTTAGTTAGAAATGAATCTCTCTCCCCTGCCATTCCCACCTTCCGTCTACCCAGGTGGACCAGCAAGCAGGGCTGAGGTGAGCATGCGACCATGAAATGTGTCTGACCCCTTCATTTTACCTTCTCTCCTATCTCTCTTATTCTCTATGACTTTATTGTAATCTTTACATATTATCGCTGTACAATTGCTCCTGCCGGGCCTGTGGTGACTTGGTAGGGGCTGACCACCCTGATAAAAGCAGTAGAACTTGGGCCTCTATTTAATCCTGCCTCAGTGCAAGGATGGTTTGTTTTAATAATGTAACCGTGTGTATACTCACATTCCTGATACGATCACTGAAAGCAAATGTGGTGAAGAGAGCTGCTGGTGCCTATCAAAAGTATAGCATCCAGGGCCTTAAAGGCCTGTAATGAAACAAGGCACCATCTAGCAGAGAAGTAACAAGGCCCACGTGGAAGACTCACACCAGCCTGTGTGATCAGGAAGTGTGAACTTGGAGAGGTATCAGAAGTATAAAACACGCAACCAACTGGATGTGAAGGGGAATGGGTGCAATAGAGACCCCAAACTCACCTGTAAGGTAATGGGACAATCCCTCTCAGAAGGGTCTCAAGAAAGGGTCTCAATCCAAAGTGCAGTATGACACTGATGAACCACATAATCCACCCCCCTTTCTGGTAAGACTGTTAGTGTTTTACCTCATTAATCATGTTAGATTTGTGTATATTCCTTTGTATGTTTAAGATCGTTTGCTACAGGAAAGTCAAGATAGATAACTGTGTTAGTCCAGGTTAACTAGAGAAACAAATTCATAGACACTCGTATGTGTATAAGGAAGAGCTTTATATAAAATAGCTGTTGTGTGTTGTATCTGTACAATCAAATACATAAGTCACATATAGCCCGTGGGGCCAATACGAGTCTATAAATTCCTCTTTAGATTCACACAGCACATGTAATGATGCAGAATTCAGGAAGATCACAGGCTCCTGGGCAGAAGGTCTTGTGGATCCAGTGGCAGTGGAAGCATCTCCATGCTGGCGCAGGTCTCCATGGGTCTCCATCAGTTCCCTCAGTGTCTTCACAGCAGGAAAGAGAGGGCATAGAGTGGAGCTGGCCCCCAGTGAGCTACTTATATCCTTCACACCTCCATGAAGCTGTGATCTGATTGACAGGCTACACCCCATCCCTTTGCTCAAGTTGATAGATTATGTAGCTGCCACAGTAACTGGTATAATGATTCCTTGAGAGAAGTCGGAATGAGAGGAATGGAGAGCAGATAGCATTGATGACTGTATAATGCCATTCAATGGGCTCAAACAACACTGATATGAATTGATATGTGAATTGATATATTGAATTGTGTAAGATATGTCTACATAACTATTATAATATATATAATTTTAAAAATCCTCAAAGAAAAGATGATTTAAAAAAAGAGAGGAGAAAAAGGGATTGTTGTGGGAACCAAGTTAGACCAGACCCAGGAGCTGTTCTTTGGCAGGGGCAAGGACACCACCGTGCAAGGGCATAACCACTGCTCTGAGCCAGGTGCTCAGAACAAAGAGGACCAGGCTGACTTTGGGAAATGGGGTGCTGTGCTGAGGATCACTGAGGGTGTCCATCCAACCTCGCTGTCCTGGAGGATGCCCGTGTGCTGGCCCGCTGTGCCAGCATCTGTCCACAGAATGGGTTGCTCTTGACTGTGGAACCAGAGGTCATTGCTGATGGAGACCCTGACCTGGAACCCTGCCAGGGAGCCAGGGAGAAGGTCCGGGCTGTGGTCTACAAGGCCTTGAAGGACTGCCCTATTTACATGGAGGTCCC
>PVJH01044929.1:0-12700 GCA_004026705.1 Nesogale talazaci | reverse complement strand
CTGAATCACTAGGCTTCATTTATGTTCAATTTGTAACAATGAAACATCCTGCATATCAGATAGTTACATTATGATTCGTAGCAGTAGCAAAAAATGCAGTTATAGAAGTAGCAATGACACTTATTTTATGGTTGGGGGTCACCACCACATGAGGAACTGTACGAAACGGTTGCAGCACTGGGAAGTTTGAGAACCACTGCTCCAGAAGGTCCCTAGGTTCCCATTTAGTCCCCGTTCCTGGCACTGAGCACCCTCAGGGAGTCTCAGCTCCGCCTCCTTCCCCCATCGTTGCTTTCTTAAAGGCCTGGTCTCTCAGCCCCTCACTGTCCCTGACACACAGGTGAGGTCCACGAAATAAGTTATTCTGTGGGAAGCAGGAGGAGCTGCTGTCTACTTGTCCTTGCAAGTCCCAAAGATTAATATGCTTCTTTCCCAAGAAATATGCCAGGCAAAGGAGAGCATATAAGGCCTATCCCTCTTTATTTTATTTTATTGGGAGCTCTTACAGATATTAGAATAATCCATAACTCACTTAGATTAAGCATCGTTCTATAATTATTGCCACCAGCATTTTCAAAACATTTTCTTTCTTCTTGAACTGTTTGATATTACTTCCACTTTATCCCCTCCTTTCCCCACCCTACCACAGGAACCCTTATTGCTATATTATTATTATTATTTAATTATCTTTAAGCCACATCTTCCACCATTTGATGTATCCATTCACCTATAATTCTGTTATTCATTTCCCTCAAGTGGGGTTATACAGTCATCTTTGCTATCAGTTTCCCCTCCCCACCCCGTCCTCTCTTTCTGTACCCTCAGGGAATCATTGCTCCTGATAATATTTTTTGAAAGGTCAACTATCTTGGATTTCATGCATCAAACTATCTTAATTATACAACTGAACATATGCAGGTCTAACAATGAATTGTTCACAGAGGGATACTCTGTTAATAGAATAATCACTAATAAATGATTAATGATGTAAAAGTAAGACTGACCATAATAGTAAGGGGTGGAAATATTAAAGAACTAGAGATGTGTTTCATCAGTGCGATCTGGACATGTCATCCCTTCTGTGTGGCCCTTCCTGTGAGGGACTGCCCAAATATCCAACAGGTGGGTTTGGGGCCTCCACTTTGTCCATGCTCCTTCACATCAATTGGATTGCTGGTTTTTAAGCTTCTCATACCTGTGGGACACCCCAAGATCACACAAGCTGGTGTGCTTCTTCCATGTGGATTTTGTTGCTTCCTTTGTTGCTAGATGGTCCCTTGTTTGTGTCAAACCTGCAAGACTCCACATGCTCTCTCTTTTAATAGAGGGTCACCATCGGCTCTCTTCATCACAGGAAGGTGAGTATCCTACATTGCTACATAACTAGAACAAACCGTTCTTGTCTTGAGATAAGATTTAAGCAGAGGCCTAAAGTCCGTTTGTGTCCTTCCCCTATTTGCCTCTCCCTCTTGGTGTATGAATTATCCTTGCTTTAACAAACATTGCGGTGAAAATATACACACTGAACCAGACACAGATTCAACAATTTTTTCATCTGTTGTTCAGTGACATGAGAACACTGTGAGTTGGGCAACCGTACTTCCCCCTTTCCAAATGACTGTGCCACCACCAATTCAATATAGTGCCTGCTAAGCAATAACTTCTCTTGCACCCTTCCTCCCACCTCTCCTAACGCACTTACAATTTTGCCGTGGCTGTTCCGCGGCGCCATCTAGTTGATTCTGACTCATCGCGACCCCATGCACGGCAGAATGGCACGCTGCTTTGTCCTGTGCCCTCTTCACAGTTGTTCCTATGCAGGAGCCCATTGCCATAGCCACTGTGTCAACCTGCCATCAAGAGTCTTCTGTGCAGCCAGAGTGCTTCTCAAGGCAAGGATGGCGAGACTGTGTCTTACATACTTCGGACATATACTAAGGAGCCATCAGTACCGGGGGAAAGGCATCATGCTTGATAACGTGGAGGGGCAGCGAAAAAACAGAAGACTCTTATCATGATGTTACCTATTGGTCCAGCCGTTAAGATTTTTGTTTCTTTTTTTTTCGGGGAAGGGAGCATCACTGCCTCTGGTGGTCGTGGGAGGGAGTTTTGTTTCTTTACATGAACTAGTAATCCATACTGAAGGCTGCAACCCTTGATCTTCATCAGCGAATGTTTAAGGTCCTATCAACAGTTTCTCTAGAGAAGCAAAATCAGCAAATCGTATATGAATACGGAGATCAAAAGAGCTTTATATCAAGAAATGGCTCAAAATGCGAGAAGCAAAAAGAGATGGAGAGGGTGGGGAGGACATCCTGGCCTACCAAGGCCCGAGGACGAGATTTATGTTCATAGCAGACCACTCTCAGAGAGGAACAAAGGGCCCGCCCCACCATGAGAATGAAGAGGCAACAGAGGATGATGTAAAATATGAAAATAATAACCTATAACTTATCAATGTGTAAATGTGCTTGACATAGTGAATGAATGTATGGATTGTTGTAAGAGATGTAAGAGCCCCCAATGAAAGTATTTTTTAAAAAAAGTAATGGCTCAGACCATTGAAGTAGTGGGTAAGTCCAGGCTAGGCCAAATCCACAGGTCTGATGGTAAGCTGGAGTCTTCTCCTGACTCATGTAGCTGCAGGGGCTGGCAGACCAGGAAGGAGGACGTTGAAGCAGGAAGGGATGGTGGATGTAGTCACATGAACCCGAGATCAGCAATCCACTGATGTCACCTGGACCATCAAGCAATATGACAGGAGGCTGACAAACCAGATACAGGGTCCAGATTCAGCAGAAGTGAAACTTCTGCATGGAGTCTGTTTGAAAAACAGATCAAAGATGAAAACAGGATGACAAGAACCATAATGACTTTGAGTCTATCCCACCCGAATTTTGAGACCACCTTAAGAACAGATTTGATGCATTAAACACTGATGACAGAAGACCTGAGGAGTTGTGGGATGACATCAAGGCCATCATGACAGGGAAGAAAGAAAAGATCTAAGGGGATGTCAGAAGAGACTCTGAAATTTGCTGTTTATTGTAGCTAAAAAAAGATGAAGTTAAAGAGCTGAACAGAAAAGTTCGGAGAGCAGCTGGAGAACACAAAGTCAATATCATGAATTGTACAAAGACCAAAAGTTTGAGACCCCCCACATGGAGATCATGCTCAGCATATCTTAAATGGAAAGAACTCAAGAAGAATAGCCTTGAGTTGCAATACTAAGAGATTCTCTGGGCAGAACATGGAATGATGAAAGGGCATCCAAAAACATGGAAAGGTGTCACGAGAGTGGGAAGGGGAGGAGAAGGAGGGGAAAAGAGGAACTGATACCAAGGGCTCAAGTAGAAAGCAAACACTTAGAAAATGATGATGGCAACACATGTGCAAAGGTGCTTGATACAATTGATGTATGGATCGGGCTGAGTCCTGGGGGCGTAGTTTTTGTTTTTTTTTTTAACCGAAGAGGAAACGTACCTGGCATGAGGCCCTGGTGAATCTCCTTCGGACCCTGACCAGGATGTGAACAGCCTTCTAACACGAGAATGTACTGGAAAGTGCATTGTTGCAAATGCGGTCTGGTTAAAATTTAACACCCTATCATTTGATCTCCAGGGGGAAAAAAAGTTTACTTGTGTTTTATTGACTATGTCAAGGCATTCGACTGTGTGAAATCATAGCAAATTATGGATACTCTGGAGAAGAATAGGCACTTCAAAACACTTCCTTATGCTCCTGTACATGATCAAGAGGCATAAACAGAACAAGGCATAGGAAAGTCTATGGGGAATTTCTATTCTGGATTGCTGTAAGTTAGAATTAACTTGAAGGCAATGAGTTTGGTCTGGGTCAGGTACTGTAGGGAAATAAGCTCAAAGTTGCTTGAAAATTTATAGACTTCATGGGAAATTACCAGGATGGAGTTGTAGAGACAATTCAGCACTATTTATCCAACCATACAGGTTACTAGCCTATAGGCAGTACAGCTGTTCAATGCTTCAGAAGTTTGCGGAGCAGAAGATAATATATTTTAAAAAATTCATGTATGTTAAGATAAGTCATTGGATTCTTGGAATTTTCATTCAGATTTACAATTACCATCTGAAGACAATTGGACAGCTCCTCACAGAAGGGTCATGGTAAGGGATGAGTCAGCTAGGGTGCAGTATAGCACCGATGAAACATACAATATTCCTCTAGCTCCTTGAGGCATCCTCATCCCCCACCATCATGACCCCAATCCTGCCTCTCAGTTCTGGCTAGACCAGAGCAGGTAGACTGGTACAGAGAAGAGCTCACGATACAGGGGATCTGTGCCAGATAACCCCCTCAGGAACAGAAATGACAGGAGTGACAGCAGGAGTGTAGAGGGAAGAGGAGGGGAAGAGGGAAGGAATGGGGGAACAAAGTGCAATGATTGATGCCTTAAATACCCCTTCCCCACCGGACACACAACAGAAACGTGGGTGAAGGGAGACAGCTGTCGCTGTACGATATTAAGATAATAATAATTTATAATTTATCAAGGTGTCACGAGTTAGTAACTGGATGAATGGTTCTTTTAGGGGACATGGCAGCAGAGGTTGGGGGGAGTGAGGAGCAAATAACGATCAGTACAAGAATGAAAAAAATGCTTTAAGATTGTGATGACAATTGTACAACTCTTCTTCAAATGATCGGATCATTAAGTTGTAGTGTTCATGAATTATAGGCCAATAAAACTGAAAAATACACGGGCTTGGGTCAGACATGCTTTAATCTCCCAAGTGACGTCTTTATTCTTTAACATGTTCAGCAGATTTTTCCAACGCAGTAGGTGATTTCATTTGGGGGCTGTGATTCCATGACCAGCAACAGTGGAATGGATACAAGCAAGAAGAAACCCTCCTGAACAGCTTCAACCTTGCCCCATTTATCATGCTGCTACCTGTCAGTCGAGTTGTCAGGATCTCGGCTTTCTTTACATTGAGATGTTAGCCATACTGAAAGCTGCAATCCTCGATCTTCCCCAGGCCTTCCTGCCCTCCTAGCTTTCAGCAATCAGGGTGTGGCCTCCGCCCATCAGAGCTTGTTGATAGACTTTCTCCAATCTGGATAGCTAGTTCATCCTCATTTAGCCCAGCTGCTCTGATGATTTGCCCAGCATACAAATCAAGTAAGTATGGTGAAAGGATTCATTCCTACAATATGATTGTCGCTGAAAAAAATTATAAACGGAATACAACCTACAACCAATGGTCCTGAATTATATACCTAGAAGTTGTTGAGTTGGAGAATTTTTTAAACATCATTTTATTGGGGGCTCGGACAACTCTTATCACAATCCATATATCTGTCCATTGTGTCAAGCACATTTGTACATTTTCTATCATCATTCTCAGAACGTCTTCCTACTAGAATGTTTTGTTGTGTATGTTTTTGCCACAATTAAAAAAATCACACAAAGATTATGAAAAGTATGGAGGGAATACAGGTTGTAGTACACTGTATTTTGAATAAAATACTAGAAGAAAATCTTTGCTGTGATAGGGTTGTGTGTGTGTATATGTGTGTGTGTGCCAAAATGGCACCTGTAAGAAGAAATGGGTGGAATCTAGTGGAGAGGAAGCACTTTCCCCTTCTAGTTGGAAGAAGGGGAAAGTGTGTCAGGACAGGAGGAGGCAAGAGGACACAGAAGCAAGCTCTAGGAAACAAAGGCATAGATAGGGAGCTTAACTGAGATGTGCACTTATGCAAATACAATCATCCATTAAAAATAGAAGTATTGGCCTCTGTGCATATATTTATAAAGCAAAAATTGAGGGTGCAGGTGGACCTTGGACCTCGGCTCATACCTTCTCTCAATACAACACTTTGTTCTAACAAATTGGCATTCTGTGATGCTCCCCTTCCCCCAACCCACCTCCCACACACATGATCACTGAAGACAGAATGGGTGCATAAGCAGATGTAGTGAAGACAGAGGATGGTGCCTGGCTATTAAGAGATATATCATCTGGGGTCTGAAAGTCTTGAAGCTAAACAAGTGATCATTCAATAGTGAAGTAACATGCCCAAGTAGAGGAAGCACATCAGCAGGCGTGATTGTGAGGTGTCATCGAAATCAGATAATGGGCATCAGAAGGTTCACAACAAACAATAAACAAGCAAACAAAAATGCATTGGTGAGAATGGGAGGGGGAGTGTGGAGTGGGAGCCCAAAGTCCACCGGTGGATAATGGAGCATCCCCCCCACAGAGGGTCACAGGGAAGGAATGAGTCAATCGGGGTGCAGTAGGGCACTGATGGATCCCACAGTATACCTCTGATCCCTCAAGGCTTTCTTACCCCCCACTATCGTGACCCCAGTGCTGCTTCCCACACTGGACTAGACGGGAACATGTACATAGAGAGAAAACTCACAACACATGGAACTCAGGAATAGGAGTGAGAATAGTGATCCCAAAAGGGTAGGGGGAAGAGAGGGACGAGGGTAAGGATGCAAAGAATGGCACATAACCACACCCTCCATCCAGAGGGAAGAACAAGAGAAACCAGAGAGGGAAGGAGACCAAGTGTCAACGTGAGATTTGAAAACAATTAGCCATCTATGAAGAGGCCCAGAGGGTTGGGGGTTGGGGTAGAGGAGGGAGGGGGGGAAAGAGGGGCTTATCAGGCGCTCAATGGAAAGTAAATGTCTAGAAAAAAAATGATGGAATATATGTATGAATACGTCAGATACAATTGATGTATGGATTGTAGCAAGAGTTGTAAGAGCCCCCAATAAAATGATCTGAAAAAAAGAAGAAGAAATGCATGGAGTTTAGCCTGTCAATCTGGTCAGTTTGCCTACTTCCTTTGTTGCTGTGACCAAGATAAAGCTCTCTGGAGGTCAGCTCCCCCCTCTCTCTCTGTTTCACCTTGCTGCTGGTGGACCACTCTGAGACCTGCCAAAGCCCTGGAGATGCATTCACCCCTCACTGGATCCACAAGACTTTGGACCTATAACCTTCCTGAATTCTGCATCCTTGTGCGTGACTGCTTGAGACTGAAGAGGGACTTTCTTACAGACTAGTTTCGAACATAGGCACTTCAGTTGGACTGCGTTGAGATATTTTCCTTGATGTATAATTTCTTCTGATAGAAGGCTTTTTTTTATACATATATGAGTGTCAATGGATTTGTTTCTCTAGTGAACCCCCGCTTAGCACACTAACACACAGAAGGATATATAGGGATGCAAGAATGGAAAATACTCTAAAATCAATTATGGTGATGAATGCATAACCACCTTTACTAATTAAAAGCACTGAGTTGTATGATTGCATGTTAATAAATCTGTTAGAAAAAAACAAAACAAAATACAATGCCCCCCCCCCTCCAATCAAAACCCTTTGGAAAAGGAGGCCCTGCACTAAAATACTCCTTGGATCATAGGACTTGGGTTTTCTCTCCTTGAATTCTCTTCAGAATTGCTTTAATCTGGTAGCACTTACTTTTACAGAAAATATCACAGTAAAGAGAAGGAAGGGAATCCAGAGGTTGAAACAAAATATTCAAAGAGAAAATCTTTTGAAAATAGGGACTCTCGGGTTTATTTTGGCAAAGTCATGGTTTGTATGTTTGTTTTCCTTCCCCCCAGTTTGCGCACGTCCTTGGCTGTGTTCAGAGCATGCTTACAAAGGCCGACTGCTTGGCCTGGTTTAAGGGGCCCACTGACGGGTGATCATCCCCAGGAGTCTTAAGGCAAGGACACAAAGGGGCGGAGAGAAGACCTGAGGCACATGGCAATTGGACTCATAGAGTGATGCAGGGGAGCACACAGAGTTCACTGTGTAGCAGAACTCAGCTTATTTTTCAGAGCTTATGAAGAAGGACCTTTTATTTTTTGCAGTTTTTGCCTCCTCTCTGACTCTGTGCCCCACACAGTGACCTCAAGCCCTCAGACCATGCAATCACATGCTCTTTATTGACTTCGAAAGTGGAGTCTGAGTTTTGACAAAGTGCACAGAACAGTCAGCTCTTTGGCAACAGGAAGTGAGTGCTGGGGAAAATGAGGAGCTTTCTTCTGAGGCTTCCTAGTCACACCTACTTGAGACAAACACCAGACTGTAACCTTTGTTCACCCTTCATCTGAGCCTCCAGTCGAGAAAGCTACACTCAGCAGATTCTCCTGAGATAGGTCCTTCAGGACCAGGACCCGTTCCAGGACCAGCATTTGATCTCTGCATCAGAGCAGACTCTGTCCCAGGGTGACTCCAGGTGGGTCAGAGGCACTGAGCTCCAGAAGGTTTCCAATGGCTGGTTTTCTTACATGTCCATCTCCAGGCCTTTCTTCAGCCCTGCAGGGCCCCCGAATCTGTGTCAAGCACGTTAACCACCCAACAATGCCTAGAGGCTATAAAGCTTCTCCAAATGCAGATGCCCACCCCTCAGAACAAAACCCAATCCAACAACCCTGGAATTAAGTCTTTAAATTCCTTTCATCAGATAGGAAGGTCCACGGCTGAGAGGGTGAGTCTGGGTGAGAGAAGAGTGGTAAAGTGTGGTAGTTATATAATCTCTTGTCAATGTGAGATGTCAGAGTAAAAGGGTACAGTTTAGCTTGTCAATCAGGTCGCAGATTGATGACATTGCTTGGAGACTCTAAGGTAAAGTGATCGGACATCCTGCGTCTGGAGGGACAGTCCCGATCTTAAACAATTTGTTTTGCGTCCCGCGGCATTTTAAAAAAAAAGTCCTGATTTTTGGAAAGAATGCACGACAAGCTTGGGAATGGTGGGAGAATGGGAAGGGAATATACCCCCTCTAATCCGCGACCCCACCCCACCCCACCCCCATCAATGGTGTCCTCCTTTACCAATGTTAAAATCTGGTCACTTTACTCTGAGGAGATAAATAGCTCACTGGAGGCAGGGCACACAGACACTCCCTGCGAGACATTTCTTCTGACAAGACACATGGGGTTATGCTCTAGAGTTGGAGAAGCCACGTGGAGAGCTCTGCCAGCCTTGAGATGTCTCCACTGCCACTGGATCCACAAGGTTTTCCACCCACAAGTCTGTGATCTTCTTGCATTCGGTGTCATTGCATGTCTTGTGTGAGTCTGAAGAGGAATTTATAGACTGGTATCAGACATAAAGGCTGATATCAGATTTAGGGACTTGAACTGGACCAGACTTGGATGTTTCTTGATATATAATTGTTCTTTTATATAAAATTCTTTCTTATACATATATGGGTGTTCATGAATTTGTTTTTTTAGTTTACCCGGATTAACAACTAGGGGAAGAGTCGTGTATGTTTCTTTTCCGATAATGATCTCAAATAGGTATAAAACACTATTATGGGGGCTGAGCCCCGGTGGCGTGGTGGTTGTGCACGGGACTGCGGCCCACTGGGACGGAGGTTCAATTCCAGCAGTGGGGTTGGGCCTTCTACTCCCACCACCGGAGAGCAGTGATGCCCCCCACCCCCCAAAAAAACACTATTATGCTTGCAAAAAACATAAGCAAAGGCACTCCTGATGTGATCCTAGCAATAGAAATGTGACCATCTTTGTGAGGCTCTCCAACGTTAACTATAAGCTACTAGAAACAGGAAAGTTGCAGAAAAGTTATCTAGAATACTTCTGAACTTAGACATAAAAAGATAGAAGCATGTGAAATACAAACTTTACAAAGAAAGTTCTTGGAAAACTTCCATCATTTTCTCGTTCCATTTTTCACAAACTTTTTGAAGCTCCCTTGTATGGAAAGAAGGAGCGCTGGTGGCGGCGTGGCTTTGGTGTGTTGAGCTCTTAACAGAACGTCTCAGCAGCTTGAACCCACCAGCTGCTCTGTGGGAGGAAGATGGGGCTTCCTAGTCTTGTAAGGATTTATAGCCTCAGAAACTGACAGGACAGTTCTGCCCTGGGACCGCAGAGGGTCACTCTGAGTCAGAATTGACTCACTGGAAGTGTATTTGGTTTGGGTTTTGTATGTAAAGAATGTAAACAGCTTTTAAGTTAAATAGAAAGTGCCCAGGGCATGTATGTTCAAAGAAGACATAACTGAGTTGATCTTTATAAACTATCCTTGAGACATGAATCTAAACAACTTCTCTCATCTCTAACCTTGAAGAAAAAGAGATGACATCCCGTTCATCTCTCACCCTGGAGGGAAGATGGGAGCAGAACCAGAGTGCATGAAATACCTTCCCTGGACCTGGTACGGTGCTCATAGCTGTATATAAATGTGACCTTTTAAACTAAATTGTGAGACAAGTGGTAATTTCCAGACTTTTGATTGGATTATAATTTTCAGGTGAGATAGCTGAAGCTCAAAAAAGTAAAATGACACGTGACTAAATAGAAGAACCAAAAGATCGCTCTGTCTCATGCTTAAGCAACACCTGTCTGCTGCTGTGTTATCTTTTGCTGTGCAACAAATTGTTCCAGATTTAGCACTTTGCAACAACTGTGATCAGTTATTATCTTAGTCTTTGCAGAGGATTAGGAACTGGGGGTGACGTAGCTGACTGTGCTGGCTCAGGGATGCTCATGATGGCGGCTGCAGTTGTCGTCAGAAGTCTGGAGTAGAGCTGGGCAATCTGTTTCCAAGGTGGTTCACTCCCATGCTTGCAAAACTGGCTGTGCTGGCTGTGGGCAGACACCGCTACAAAGGACTGCAGTGGAATCTTCCTGGCTGGCTTCCTCCCGTGGAGGATCCAAGAGTCAACTAGCAAGGCAGAGTCTCAGTGCTTTTGATGCTAGGCCTCAGAGGTCATGACTCCATTTCTTTAATGGCCCATTTTTCACTTAGTCAGCCTGGCTCATCACAGATGGCTACTTCACCTGTGTGTGTGTGTGTGTGTGTGTGTGTGTGTGTGTTCCGTGGCTATCCTAAAAACTGGGTATAATGCTATTTGTGTTGCCTATCAGTGGGGATGGTAGATATTGGTCATTACAAAGCACCCAATTAACGGTGGTTACAGGATCCCAGAATCTGTCCGCGTGAAGCATTGAAGCTTCCAGGGTTTCATAATAAACATTGCATTCAAGGACCTTTGCCCACCTGTCTGTGAACACTGAAGCTCACGTGTCATTGAATCGATGTGGACTCACCGTGACCATACCGGATGGGGAGAGTGGCCCCAGTGGGGGTCCTGTCTTTCTCTAGAGGAGAGGTTGGGGATTTCGAACCGCTGACCTTGTGCTCCGCAGCCCAGCAAGTGACCACTAGGCCAGCAAGGCTCCTAACGTTGGAAAGGCTCTATATAAATATGGGAATTATGTTTGTTTTGCGGTATCTGATGATGAATTCATGTTTTAAACATATTTGGTACATGTTAAAACAAGACACCAACAAACTTAAGACATTTCCTGGTGTATGCAAGAAAAAAGAAGACCCTGACAACACGGAGGAATCATTGTAATGGACTGAGTTAACAGCCTGGGGCTGCCAACCTGGTGGCCAGAGGTGTGGAGGCACGAGTTGCTCTGTGGGAGAACCAGGATGGAGCCCCCTTCTCTGAAGGTCTACTCTGTTTTCCTGGTAGCTGCGATTCAGAATCGGTTTGATGGTAGTAGGTGTATTTATTGACTTTACATGTGACCCAATCCAAGTAGCCTCTCCAAGTCTTTCCCTTGGCATTGAACAGCTCATTGCCCCTGTTATGGCTCCTAAATGTCTTTTACCAAGAACAGGCCTTTTGATGATGGCACTGATGTGGAAAGACCTTAGGCCACAGGTTTTATAGACTTCCCACTTTGTGATCTTGCCTAATGGACTACTCCACGTGAAGTTCGGTGTGCTAGTCATCCTCTACATTTCCCATAAGCTAGAGGTTCACTGTAAAGGTTTGGCAGATTGAAGGTACGACTTTGGGCTGGAGCACGCTTTGTCTCTCTGCATCTCCAAAGGGACCACATCTGACCGTCCCCCAACTGGTGGTGCTGAGAAGGACTCCTGGACTAGAAGTGACACCCCGATCCCCCAACTGAAGAGTTGTTTCTTTTTATTCCAAATAGAAAGGAATGCTTGTTTCTTATGTTAGCATTACATGAATGTCCAGTTGCTCATTTGTAATTTCCTTCCCAATTTCAATATTAAGGAATATTTCTGAATGGAATCAGTGAATTTTTAAAAATAATTTTATTGGGGGCTCATACAACTCTTAGCACAATCCATACTTCCATCCATCATGTCAAGCACATGGAACCAGTGATTTTTTTTATGGATTGGAAAACAATAATTTCTCAATTCTTTTTTTTTTTTTAATGAGATGGCATCTTTTCTGAAAGGTATACTTTTTTTTTTTTGCATCACTGCTCTCCGGTGGTGGGAGTAGGAGGCCCAGCCTCACTGCTGGAATTGAACCTCCGTCCCAGTGGGCCGCAGTCCCGCGCACAACCACTACGCCACCGGGGCTCAGCCCTGAAAGGTACACTTTTTTTATCAATTAAAATATAGTTTCTACTGCAATAGTAAAATATATATTATCTCTTTCTCCTTAAATTTCTAATTTTTAAAATGGGGAGTTAATTTTATAGTCACCTCATAGAGTAAAAACTAAGGTCTTTTTCTCTTGCTAATTATCATTATCGTCTTCTGGGCTTTTATTGATTCATTGTGCTTTAAACAACTGTAATAATATATTTTTTTACGTTGTGGTATATTCTTAAAGAATGTTGCTTAGGTACAATTAATGTATGGTAAAATTCATTTATTTAAAA
>PVJH01044928.1:0-12711 GCA_004026705.1 Nesogale talazaci | reverse complement strand
CGGCCGCCCGAGGGGCGCGTGGGGCGAGACAAAGAGCGAAGCGGAAGGCCGCTGGGGCGGCGCGGCGCCGTGCGGCGGGGGTGCCAAGGGCGGCGCCCAGGGAAGCCCGGCGGGGACGCTCCGAGCAGGCTCTGGGAAGGAAAAAAAGAGAAACAACGTGCCGGGCTCTTCCAAGCAAGGGGGAGGAGGCCCTGCTGTACCCAACAGTGCAGTGCGGGGGCAGTGCCCGCCCCACCCGTCGCCGTGCTCCTGGTGGCGCCGTGGGCTAAGCGCCGCGCTGCTCAGGCCCGGAAATATATATATATATAGGGTCTGGGAAACTCTAAAAGGGTCGCGGTGATTGGGTGGCTCCGTTTGGTGTCCAGCCCGTGGCCATCACGCGGTACATAGTTCTTGGGGGGGAGAAATGAATACGTGTATATTTATGCCTATATATTTTTCCATTCAGCTCCCAGGCGTGTGAAAGTTGGACGTGGTAGAAGGACAGCCCGCAGAGGCATCGGTGCATTTCAGTAATGACGCGGGCGAAAACCATTCGAAGTCCTGCAGACGGCCAAGTGGAAGCCGACCCATCTGGCCTGGAAGAAGTGCCGCCCGACCCGCCGCAGAGGCAAGGGTGGGGAGACATCCTCTCACAGACCTTGAGACGTTATCAGGAGAGCCCCATCGTGTTGGGTACAGTAGAGGGGCAGTGAAAGAACCGAAGGCCCCGGACAGGATGGGTGGACACCGTGGCTGCCCCCACGGGCTCCAGCCTCGCCACAGAGGTTGCTGTGCAGGTGGTGCAGAACCACACAGAGTTCCTTCTCTTGAACCTTGGTGGCCTGAGTTGGACAACAGCATAGGTATTGTCTTGATACAGTGTCATCCCTTCCACCATGATATCTGTTATGGACTGCCAATCAACGGAAAGACACTCCCCCCTTCCCCCTGCTCAGTGTGGTAGAAGCACCCATTTTCCCATCAGGAGCCAAGCGTTCAACCACTGTACATGAGGGTTCTTCCCAAAGGGGGGCGATGAGCTAATGAAGGTCAAAGAGCCCAGCACAAGACCCAAATCCGCAAGGAACCCATGGCCCTGCCCTTGAGTTAGTTAACCTGTGGTCACCTCAGCGCCACAAGGTTTTCTTGGCAGGAATGGTTCTAGAAGCAGAGTTCAAGGCTTTCTTCCATGCTGCTGCTGACTGGGTGCAAACCCAGAACTGCCCAGGGAGTAACTCAACTCTCAACTCATGGCCATCCAGTCAATGGTTGTGGCACACAGGGGTCCTAACACTTAGGTCATTCTCTTTTTTCCCAGAGCGTCCCTTCAGACACAACCCTCTTCAGTCTCAGTTAAAAGGCATTTTCCGGTTGTGAAACCCGAGCGCCCTTCTCATTGGACTCTGGGAAGTCAGTCTTTCTCTGGGCTTGCCTCCACTATGGTGTTGATGTGTTAAAGCTGCCAGCTGGTTGCTCCTGGCCAGCCTTATGGGAACATGCTGGTGTTGGGAGCTCTCCAGTCAACCTCGACTATCTGTGGTCCCACGCTCAGTGGGACACGACGCTGCCAACTCTTGCACCACCCACATCACCTGTGGCAGCTTGCCCTTCTGTAATCAGCAGAGCCTTCAACGAAATCGTAAGAAATCAATCACTCGGCCTTTCTTCCTAGCTAAGAATGGAAACTGCCAACCTCTGTTCACCAGTGGAGGGCTGGTGAGTTATTTAATGGAACTCTTCCAGCTAAAGTCTCTTAACGCTCATCAAACCACCTTTTCCTGCATGGGTCTGGTTAAGAAGGTGAGGGAAGATACTGACAGCCCCCCCCCCCGCCCCTTTGAGTCATTGTGGACTGGAGTCCCTGCAGTTGTGTATAACATGGGCCCTCTGAGAAGCAGACTAGCAAGACCAGGAATAGAGCATATCCACTGGACCCAAGATCCCCCGTGCAGCGAACCTCCTGGATCCAGAGGACAGCTGTACCATCAGGGCAGCAGCAGCAGAACCAGGAGCCAGAGCACGGGACAGAGCGATGGATTTTCTAATCCACAGAGCTAGGAAAGCTGAGTGCTTCCATGCAGGTAGCTGGCTTGCAGAGTGGGGGTCCTCAGGGCACTTAATTGGGGTCGTGGGATTTGCTGAGCCACAGAAGTGGAACTAAATACCTTCAGGCTGAGGCTTACAGCACTCTATTCAGGAAGCTGGGTTTGCGGACCCATAAAACTATCATGACCCCAGTTCTACCTTACAAATCTGTCTAGACCAGAACATGTACACTGGTACAGATAAGAGCTCCCAACACAGGGAATCCAGGACAGATAAACCCCACAGGGTCAATAAGGAGAGTAGCAATCCCAGGAGGGTAAGGCAAGGGGCAGGGGAAGTAGAGGAGAACCGATCACAATGATCGACGTATGGTACCCTCCCAGGGGACAGACAACAGAAAAGTGGGTGAAGGGAGACAGTGGTCAGTATAAGACATGAAAAAAAATTATAAATTATCAAGGGTTCATGGGGGAAGGAGGAGAAAAATGAACTGATACCAAGGGCTCAAGTAGAAAGAAGATGTTTTGCAAAAGATGATGGGAACATAGGTACAGATGTGCTTGACACAATGGATCTATGCATGGACTGTGATGAGGGCTGTAAGCGCCCTCAGTAAAATAAAATTTAAAAACTTCAGCTGAATGCCTTTTGGTTGAGGCACACAGCTGAGTGGTATGCCCTTTGGCCATTTCTTAACAGAGTTGACCAAACTCTGTAACATGTCCTGATAAACAAGCCCACACATTTCTCACTAGCATGACAACCCATTAACTTCCATATTAAACCCTTTAATCATAAATTTTGTCTCAGTTCTGTATTGCCATTGCAGTGGACATTAGAACCCAGAGAAGTAAAATGGAGAACACTCATTCAGACATTACAACCCTCCCCTAAGTCTGACAGGACTGCACTGACAGGAGGACTGGTATTGGGCCCAGAGGCACATTGAACCTGGGTGTGCTGCACGGAAGGTAAGAATTCTACTGAACCCCCACTGCTCCTGGTTAAAACACAGAGAAAAGCAAATCGTGTTTCTGTGTAATAGAGCTTCCATCAGCTTGGGGAGACAATGGCAGGGGTGTGTGTGTGTGTGTGTGTGTGTGTGAGAGAGAGAGAGAGAGAGAGAGAGAGAGATATGTCAAGAGTTGAGGGCTTGCTTCAATGCAAGAAGTTTGTTCTAACAGCCTGGCATTCTGTGATGCTCACTCTCCCAGCAGGATCGCTGAAGACAGAATGAGTACACAAGCAACTGTAGTGAAGAAAGCAGATGGTGCCTGGCTATCAAGAGATACAGAGTTTGGGGTCTTAAAGACTTGAAGATAAACAAACAGCCATCTAACGGAGAAGCATCAAGTCCACGTGGAGGAAGCACACCAACCTGTGCAATCATGAGGTATCAATGAGACCAGGTCACAGGCTTCAGAAGACAAACAAAAAACCATATTGTTGACAATGGGGGTGGGGGTGGAGGAGAGACCCCAAACCCATCCAAGGACAATGGGACATCACTTCATAGAAGGGCCACAAGAAAGGGATGAGTCAACCAGGGAGAAGTATAACACCAATGAAGCACACAATATTCCTCTGGTTCCTTAAAACTTCTTCACCCCTCCATTACCCCAGTCTTGCCTTTCATTGCAGGCTAGGCCCAAGTATATGCACAGGTACAGAGAAGAGATAAGAGTCCAGGACACACAGAAACTAAGAACAGGAATGAGAATGGCAATGATATCAGGAGGGTAGGTGAAAGGTTGGGAGAGGGAGGGAGGAAGAGGAAACTGATCGCAAAGATGGACACATACCACACACCACACACCCCTTGGGGACAAACAATAGAGATGGTGGGGAAAGGGAGATAGCAGGATGTTATGAAAATTATAGTTTATAATGTACCAAAAGGACATGAGGGGGTGGGAAAAAAGAGGCACTGCTATGAAGGGCTCAAGTAGACAGTAAATGTTTAGGCATTAATGATGGCAACATACATACAAATGTGCTTGATACAATTGATATATGGACTGTCATAGGAGCTGCAAGAGCCTTTAATAAAATGATCTTTTAGCTTCTTCGGTACTGCCTATGGAGGAGGCAGCCATCTCCCACCGACATCATGCTTGTCCTCAGACCCTGGTGAAGCCTAAAATTGCCAGAAAGAGGACCAAGAAGTTCATCCAGCACCAATGCGACCACTATGTCAAGACGAAGTGCAACTGGCTCAAGCCCAGAGGCATGACAGCAGGGTGCAGAGGAGATTCAAGGGCTAGATCTTGATGCCCAACATTGGGGACGGGAGCAAGAAGGAAACCAAGCACATGCTGCCCTGGGGTTTCTGCAAGTTCCTGGTCCACAAGGTCAAGGCGCTAGAAGCACTGGTGATGTGCAACAAGTCTACAGTGCAGAGATCACTCACAACATTTCCTCCAAGAATCTCAAAGCCATGGTAGAAAGAGCAGCCCAATTGGCCATCAGAGTCACCAATCCCAACGCCAGGCTGTGCAGTGAAAAAAATGAATAGATGGCTCATTATTGGGGGGTTTTATTTGTGCTAACTAAAACCATAAATGAAAAACAATCTTTTAATAAAATTTTTAAAAATAAGGGCTGAGCCCCGGTGGCATAGTGGTTGTGCACGGGACTGCGGCCCACTGGGATGGAGGTTCAATTCCAGCTCCATGGAGCAAAGGCTGGGCCTCCTACTCCCATCACCTGAGGGCAGTGATGCCCCCCCAAAAACTATAAAATAAAATAAGCTCACTTGAATCATAAAAAAAAGTTCTTTTTAAAAAAGAGCTGAGGGCTGTGAAGAAAGATGGGGCAGGGTCCTGAGACAGATGGGGGAAGAGCTCTCTGAGGTGACATTCCAGGTGAATGAACGGAGGACTGGGAGGAGAGCGGGAGTCCCAGGGAGAGCTGTGGTCAGAAGACGCCTCAGTGTGGCAAGAGCAAAGAGGAGGCTGTGGTTGCATGAAGAGGTCGGAGAAACGGGCGGGCCGGGCGGGGCTCGGGGATAGGGGTGTCCCTTGACCACAGGTGAGAGTGTGGTGCAGGCAGAGATAGTTTTGAGCAGCCACGGCAAGACATGCTTAGGATGGTAGTTTATCAGACTACCCCTTTCTCATCCCAGGCCCTGGACACACCCAGATAATAACAGCTCGTAAACGGCTGTGAACTGGTGCAGAGGGTGAACGGTTGGAAGCCGATTCTGATCTGTCCCTTGATGTGGAAAGTAGGCGCCTTTTTCTCACCCCTCAGGTCAGGTCAGCTGTGAGAATGGGACAGTCAAGCGTCATTGCAGAGCGGGTGACTCACCGGGCTGGTCAGGCAGTTGTACTTACCTGACATGCTCCTGCATCACAGCAGAAGATCAACAGCAAGAGAAGTACGATGTCCCAGGTTCCTTCTGTTTTCCAACCCCCCCTCTGCTGCCACGTCAATTCTGACTCAGTCGCCCTGTGGGGTGGGCGACGGTTCTCTCGGATTTCCTTGCCTTGAAATCTTCACAGGAGCAGATAGTTGCCTCTTTGTTTCCCCCTGTGGAGAGGCTGGTAGGTTTGAACTGCTGATGTGGGTAGAAGCCCAATGTTTTACCCACCAGGTCTCCTTAAAAAATGCAGGACATGAGAATCAAAGGCTGGAGAAAGGTATAGCAAGGAGCTGAGCCCTGGTGGCGCAATGGTTGTGCGCGGGATTGTGGCCCACTGGGTTGGAGGTTCAAATCCAGCAGCAAGGCTGGGCCTCCTACTCCCCCCCACCCCCCACCCCCAAAAAAGGAAATAGCAATTCACAAAAAGCAGTGGTTACAATCCTAATCTCAGATAAAATTGACTTCAAAGTACAAACCATAAAAAGAGATAAGGAGGAATACTATATAATGTTCAAGGGAATGGTAGACAATGGGCCAATAAGCATTTTAAATATACATTCCCCGAATGAGAGACCTGCTGCATACGTCAATGAAACACTCCAAAAGATGAAAAAAGAAATCATAGCCTCAGCAATCATAGTGGGTGACTTCAATGCTCCACTCTCGGAGAAAGACAGATCACAGGGAAAGAAAGTCAACAAGGAGGCTAGGAATCTAAACACTACTGTTAGATCATTTGACCCGAGAGATATTTACAGTTTTACATCCAAATATAAAAATAATCATATTCTATTCAAGCCCACATGGCAATTATTCAAAGATAGACTACATGCCGGGTCATAAGGCGAATCTACATGCATTTAAGCACATTGATATACAGACTTCTCTTTCTGACCATTGTGCAATAAGGCTGGAAATCAACAAAAGGAAGAAAACAAGAAAACAAGAGCAAACAATTGGAGGATGAATAAGAATAATTCTCTATTGCAAAAGGAGTGCATACTGGCCAAGATCAGAGATAAAATTAGGAAATTTCTAGAAATCAATGAGAATAAAAACACAACATACCAAAACTTATGGGACAGAGCAAAGACAGTTATCAGAGGAAGTTTCATAGCAATCCATGCACACCTGAAAAAGAAAGAGTCTCATGACTGATATGCTGGCACAAAATTTACAGCAACGAAAGAGAGTCAGGAGGACAATTCTACTAAAAAGAAAAGAAAAGAAATAATAAAAATTAAGTTGAGATTCAGTAGAGGTAAATAAGAAAACTATGGGAAAAATTAATGCTGCTAAAAGTTGGCTTTTTGAAAGAATAAAGAGAATTGACAAACTGCTGTCAAACCTCATGAAAGAAAGGAGTGAACATATTTCAATAGCAAGAATGAGGGATGAAAGAGGAGACATTAGAACAGACCCTACACTGAGCCCTGGTGGCACAGTGGTTGTGTGTGGGACTGTGGGTGGCCCAAAGGACTGATGATTCAAATCCAGCGGCAGCTGTCAAGGAGCAAGGCTGGGCTTCCTAATCCCACCAGGGCACTTGTGGCAGTCATGTGCTTATGTTAATTTCATGATTGAGATGTAGGGGTGGAGTCTAGCCTGTTCATCTGGAGATAGTCATTGAGTAACCAATGAGGCCTCCGTGTGGGCATGGCTTTCTCCTGAGACTGCTGGGAAATCTCACGGTATTTCCCTGGTGGAGATGAGAAGCTGTCTCCCCAGTTGTCGGGAGTTAGTCTTAGAGACAATGAACTATAGACAAGACAAGATGGCAGCATCTGAGAAGCTGAAGGAGCTGGAGGAGAAGCCACACGGCCTTACCCTGATGGAACCAGACCTCTGAAACTGGCGAAGTCACGTGGAGATCCCTGCCAGCGCTGAGTTGCCTCTACCACCACTGGATGCTATTGATGGATCCTGAGCCCTGGAAGGGAGGAACCATGGGGAGACCCCTACCAGTGCTGGAATTCTGCACCCACTGACTATGACTTCGTGAGTCAGAAGGAGACATTATAGACTGGTATCAGGCATATGCGTTGATATCGGACTTATGACTTTGAACTGGACTGGGTTGGGATATTTTCTTAATATCTTACTCCTCTTGTATATAAACCGTACCCTTATACCCATATGTGTGTCTATGAGTTTGTTTCTCAAGCTTACCCAGACTAACATAGCAATGATGTGGGGGAAGAAAAAAAGAACAGACCCAAATGAAATCAAAAGGATAATTACACAGTACTACAAAGGTCTGTACTCCAATGCATTCAAAAACTTGGAAGACATGGATAAATTCTTAGGTAAATAATCACTTCCTCGACTATCCCCAATGGACATCAAAAATCTCAACAGACCCACAGCAACAGAAGAGAAAGGCAACGTTATCAAAGGATTATCAACAAAAAAATTCCCTGGACCAGATGGCTTCACAGGAGAATTCTCAGGGAAGAACTGACACCAAACCAAAACACAGAAACATATAAAAAGATGGTAAACTCGGGCTGAGCCCCGGTGGCATAGTAGTTGTGCCCGGGACTGCAGCCCACTGGGATGGACGTTCAATTCCAGCTCACAGGAGCAAAGGCTGGGCCTCCAACTCCCACCACCAAAGGGCAGTGATGCCTAAAAAAAAAACAAAAACAGATGGTAAACTCCCAACTCCTTCTATGAAACTAGTATAACACTGATACTGAAACCAAGCAAGGATCCCACAAGAATCAAGAACTACTGATCAATATCCCTAATGAACATCTATGCAAAAATCCTTAACAAAATGCTGGCGAATAGAATACAAAAGTATATAAAACAAGTAAGTCACCATGACCAAGTGGGATTCATACCAGATATGCAGGGATGGTTCAACAAATGAAAGACCATTAGTATCATTCACCACATTGACATGAAAAACTATGAGAGCCACATGATATTAGCGATCAAAGTGGGAAAAGCATTTGACAACATCCAACACCAATCCCTCTTTAAGACACTCAAGAAGATAGGAATGGAAGGAAAATTCCTCAATACAATATAAATTATATATGAAAAACAAACAGCCAACGTGGTAGTCAGTGGAGAAAAGACAAACACAATCCCATTGAAAATATGATTTTATATGTGGAAAATCCCAAAAGCTCCACAAGGGGAGTCGTGGAAGCAAGAGAGGAGTATGACAGAGTGGCAGGATACAAGATCAACAAACAAAACTCTACAGGACTGCTGTACTCATCACGTAAGACTACAGAAGAGATCCAAAGGTGGCACCCTTCACAATAGCCAAGCACAAATTGAAATATCTAGGGATATACCTCACTAAAAGAACAGAAGGTCTAGATGAGGAAAACTACAGAACCCTATTACAATAAACCAAGAATGACCTCAACAAATAGAAGACTGTCCCATGTTTGTGGATTACATCTCATACTTGTGGATTGGAAAAATCAATATAGTAAAGATGTCAGTTCTGCCCAAGGCACTATATAAGATTAATGCAATTCTGATACATTTACCCTCATCTTTCTTCAAAGAAATGGAAAAACTGATTACCAACTACATATGGAGAGCAAAGAAGGCCAGAATTAGTAGAGAACTCCTCAAGAAGAAGGACACAGTGGGAAAGCTTGCTTTATCTGACTTTAGTACATATTATACAGCTACAGTGGTCAAAACCGCATGGTACTGATATAATATGGCATTGATATAATGATATTTAGACCAATGGAAAAGAACTGAAAACCCAGAAATAAAATCATTAGCATACGGACAACTGATCTTTGATAAGGGCCCAAAAATACCAAACGGGAAGCCGATTCCCTCTTCAACAAGTGGTGCTAGAAAAAAAAGTGGATATTTACCTGCAGAAAAATTAAACAAGACCCTTATCTCACTCCATGCATAAGAATAAACTCAAGGTGGCTCACAGATCTTGAGGTAAAACCCCAAACTATAGAGCCATTAGTGAGGGAATTGGGACCAACTTGAGAACTTCAGCACAGGAAATACCTAGGCTATCAGAAATAGGGAAGGACACAAACAGAGGAGGCACAAATTGACAAGTGGGATATACCCAAGATAAAATACCTGTGTATAGTGAAAGAATTCACCAAGAGGGTAATAAGAAAGCCCTGGGACAGGGAAAACATCTTTAGCAATGACACATCAGACAAAGGCCTTTTAGTAAAATCTTTAATACTCTGATAGCTTTCAAAAAGAAAGAAAACTGATTGCAAGACCTGAACAGAAGTTTCACAGGGGCAGAAAATGTTCCCGATCATTAGCCTGCAACAGAACAGCAAGGGGAGCAGGGCAAGGAAGTCCCCAGGAAGTACCAAAAATAGACTTTGGGGCCAGGCATGGCACCCCATCAGACTCAACCAGAAAACACACCTAAAGGTCAAAACACAGACCTTGACTTATTTACGGGTTGTTAGGATTTCTTTTCTCATTTGTTGTTGTTGTTTTCTCTTGTTGCTTTGTTTTGCTCTGCCTTGTTTTTGTGCGTGTTATTATTTCCATAGGACAGATGGTTTCAGCAGGACATGGGAGAGGGAAAGTGGGGGAAAGGAAGAGGTGTTAACAAACCCAGGGGCAAGGGAACAAGTGATCCAAAATCAGTGGAGAGGAGCCTGGGCGGGCTTGACCAATGGTAATATAACCAAGAAGAATTACTGAAACCCAAATGAAAGCTGAGCAAGGTAGTAGAACAATAGGGGAGTAAAAGGAAATAGAGGAAAGAAGTAGGAGGCAAAGTACATTTATAGAGGTCTAAATACAGGGATGTACATATATAAATGAAGACGGGAAAATAGATCTATGTGCAGATAATTATAGGATTAGTATTAAGGTAGCAGATGGACATTGAGCCTCCACTCAAATACTCCCTTAATGCAAGTACACTTTGTTTTTTTAAACTAGCATTCCATGATTCTCACCTTCCCTACATGATTGCTGAAGACAAAGCAGGTGCATAAGCAAATATGGTGAAGAAAGTTGATAGTGCCCAGCTAACAAAAGATAGCTTGAACTCTTGGAGTCTTAAAGGCTTGAAAATCAGGCTGAGCCCTGGTGGTGTAGTGGTTGTGTGCAGGACTGCGGCCCACAGGGGCGACGGTTCAAATCCAGCAGCAGCTCTTCAGGAGCAAGGTTGGGCTTCCTACTCCCACCAGGGCTAGGATGCATCCACCAAAAAAAAAAAAAGAAAGAAAAGAAAAAGAAAATAAGCAAGCAGTCATCTAGCTCAGAAGCCGCAAAGCCCACATGGAAGAAGCACACCAACCAGCCTGTGTGATGGATCGTGAGGTGTCAAAGGGATCAAGTATCAGGCATCAAAAAACAAAAAATCAAATCACTATGAATGAGGGGTAGTGTGGAGTGGGGAGCCAAGACCTATCTCCAGGCAACTGGATATCCCTTTACAGAAGGATCTTGGGGAGGAAATGAGCCAGTCAGGGTACGGTGTAGCAACGATGAAACATGCAACTTCCTGCTAGTTTAAAGTGACCAGATTTTAAGCGGGACACCATTTACTGGAGGGGGGGAGGGTGAAGAGTTCTTAATTAAAAATTTGATCTATATGGAGCAACAAAAATTTTCTTACAATGCAAAATAATATTGTAATATATTTATTTTAATTTTGTTAAATTGTTAAAAAGTGGGACATCTGGTCACTGTACTCTAGTTCCTAAATGCTTCCCCCACCCTCATCACAACCCCAATTGCACCTTACAAATGCAGCTCCATGGAACCCAGATCTGTGTCCGCTCTTCCTTCAGATGGCTTCCTTTCCTGTGGGCAGTCTCACCAGCCCTTCAGACTCAGAGAGGCAGCATGGGGGTGGGGGGGGGGGCGGGCAGGGGACACATGGGCCACTTGCCATTGCACCAGTCTGACTCATGACAAACCCAAGTGAGTGGAACGGTGCCCCATGGGGCTGGTTTTCAGCGGCTGGTTTCCCTCCAGTGGATCACCAGGTCTCCCTCCAAGGCATCTCAAAGGGGACTTGAACCTACGACCTTTTTTGGCACTACCTACCACATGAAGAACACCAGCATCCTCACAACTGGACCCACAGGTAACATCTTAATAAACAGAGAAAATTTGGAGTTGTCAGGAGGGAGGGAAAAAAGAGGAGCTGATAACAAGGACTCAGGTAGAAAGCAAATGTTTAGAAAATGATGATGGCCACGCATGTACAGATATACTTGACACAATTAATGTTTGGAATGCTATTCCTGCCCCCACCCTCCCATAAAGTGATTCTTTTTTTTTTTAAATCTTTTTTTTTTTTTTGCGGGGGGCATCACTGCTCTCCAGTGGTGGGAGTAGAAGACCCAGCCTCACTGCTGGAATTGAACCTCCATCCCAGTGGACTGCAGTCCCGCACACAACCACTACGCCACCGGGGCTCAGCCCCATAAAGTGATTCTGAAAGATAATAAATAAATAAATTGGGTTTCAGTATTTTTTTCTTTGTTACATTAGTCTTAATCAATCCCTTTTGGCCTTCTCTCACCCACCTTGTCCCTGCATTTGTATCAGTTGTTATTCCCTTTTTCCTGGCCTGGTCGACATCACCACCTTTCCCCCTCTTCCCCCTCAATGTCTCCTACCCTGGAGCCATCAGTCCTGTCATTTTCGCCTCCAACCTCTTTGTCCAGTCTATCTTGTCTAGATAGACCTGTAGAGGTAGCAATATGATATGTACAAGAAAGATCTCCTAAAATGGAGCAACTTAAGCAAATAAAACAATGATAACAACAGCAAGAAACTCCCTCAATGTACTATACAATATGTAACAGAATAATAAAAATAATAGCAATATAAGAACCTGTATAAAGTTCAAGGTCTATAGTTGACCTCCTAGAGTGACCCCTGGTTCATTCAGATGGGGTGCCAATACCTGGCCCCAAAGTATATCCTTGTCACTCCATCTGTGACTCTACACTCTTTTGCACACTCTTAGTGCTTTGTATTGGTGTGGTTGTGACCAACAGGGTATAATCTTGACCCCACTTCTTCTTCCTGGCCCTGATAGGCCTTGGGTCTGCGAGGGTAGCCGTGTTTCTTACTGGGGCTGGCCGTGCAGTCCTCTTTGTGCCGTAGCTCTTCTGAGTGGGATTATTGTCCTGAAGGCTCGGTGGGCCAGGATGCACGTCATTCTCTCTTCCTCCCCTTTCATTTGTTCTCATGTGCTCTGGTCAGGCTTATCTCACTCCCCAAGCTTCAGCTTCAGTGCTGGCCTCCAAGGCAACTTCCTCTGGTAGAGAGGTGGCTGCCCCTATAGTTGGGGTTGGGGTTGTGTTCTCAGGTCCCTCCAC
>PVJH01044927.1:0-12692 GCA_004026705.1 Nesogale talazaci | reverse complement strand
CCGTGGTTCCACCTTCTCTCCGCAGGTGGGAAAGAAAATAGATGGTGGATGAGGAGTGCCGAATTATTCCCTCTGAATGGGCCCTGAGCAGTGGCGGGAGTCAGACCCTGTCAATTGGCCGAGTGTGAGTGATTGGGTGCTGGAGATGACCATGGCACAGGTGCTGGGTGCACCATCCCAGGCACGAGGTTCCATTCAGAGGACTTTGTTTCCCTTTACTTTGAATTGCAAACCATACTGAAGTATTTGATTTTGATCTGTATGTCTCATTTTCCGAAAGTTTCAAGATGTCATTATTTGACTCTTCTAGATATTGTCCCTTATGTGGTATATTTTAACTCTGGAATCTCTATCTTAAGGTTGAAGTCCCCAAGGACTCCCCTTTGGCAACAGTCGGGGAACATGAATAATCTCATTTTTCTCCCACAGGGAAGCCCTTTTTTTTAACTGCTACCATTGCATAACTATGACAAGATTAAGGGAGGGTTCAATCTTAACCTATGTACATGGAGTGAACCAATTCCTAATTTGTTTCCTTGGGGGTATGATCTGCTTAAAGGTGATTAAGGGCAATCCTCAAAACAGAGAAAGCATGGCAAGGCATGTCTGAAGTGCATTTTCCTGATCTCAGTGCAAACTGGCACAAGCAGAGGCTCTAGAAACTATGGCACAGGAAGTATGGGACAGAAGAAGAGGAGCAGCATCTAGGTCATTGGACTGTGGGATGGTGACAGGCTTGCGTGTTGGCCCACAGAAACAGAGCTCAAGTGACAGCTACGGCTCAGTGGATGAAGACCAGAGAGTGATTTTGCTGCTATTTGATGCAGCCATTGCTGTGAACTAATAGTTGTATTCTTACTGTTAACTGAAATTGACTTTTGGAAAATTGTTGACCTCCCTAATGAAAATCCCCTTAATCCTGAATAGTGCTTGTGGATGCTATGTGGCCATTTCAATGAATTATGGAGCCTAGCAGAGAAACAAAGTGATAGGAAAGAAACACTTGACATCAGACAAATTAAACATGGATGGAGTATGGAGGCATGACTGACTCCTGCCGCTTTGTAATAAGGAACCCAGAAGAGGTCAGATATGGCCTCCACACTAGTGATTGCAGCAGGATATCTTATTATTAAGACTTCTTTTCCCCCTGGTGCTTTCTGTAATAGACCAGCAATTGAGACCTACTTTTTTTTTTTTTATAAAGACTGAATAAGGATCGGGAAAGGATACAATTCTGATGCAGATCTTTCCTGATGCAAGCCATTAAATATCCCCACACTTTGATCAAATGACTGCTTCTTGCTCTGTACCAGGTTTTTTGTCAGCACAATGAAATGTTCTGGAATTTCTGATCCCCTCAATATTATCTATAAGTCATTGATTCACATAGTCAAGTGACTTTGAAAAATCAATAAAACACAAGTTGGCATTTTCTGACATTCTTTGCTTTCAATCAAGATTCCTCTGACCTCAGCAAAAAATATACTTATACCCTCTAATAAATCTGGACTGGATTTCTGTGTTCTGTGTCTTTGTATGGTTGTAGCTTAATTCTTTTAAAAAATGATCCTCAGTAAAATTTTGCTTTTGTATGATATTACCAATATCATAATTTTGCTTTTGTATGATATTACCAATAATGATTAATAATTTCTGCCTTCTTTGAGTCACTTCTTTTAATGCACACAGGTATGTATCTCTTTCAGGCAGCTGACCAAGGCAGTCTTCCAAATTTCTTGTTAGATGGATGAGTATTTCCAGGGAATCACTAGCTTGTTTAAACATTTCAACTGTTGTTCTCTTTAAAATTTAATTGGTAATCCACAAGTTCCAAAAGTCATGTTTTGCACTGTATTAATATATTCAGTACAACTTGAATTTCCTCCTTCAGTACCACTTGTTCTTGATTATATGCTACATATAGAAATGTTTGAATGTCAAGCAGTTCTTTTTGTGTGTGCAGTACTTTTATGTTCCTTCCAGCCCAGTTCAATATTTGTTCATTGGGAATTCTTCATTTTTGAAACACCAAGCTTGAATTTTCCCATCATTTATTTCACCTTCATATGTGCTTAGCATGAGGATATGATTATGTCTAGAGTGTTATCATCTCTAGAACATAATAAAGATAATCATATTGCTCAGCAAATCCTCTGTATGCTCTCCCACAGCATACTTTATTCCACTTAGGGGAAAAGTCCTGGAAACACACGAAATAAGCACTAGGCTAACATGGTCTGCGGAGACAATGTTCTACATCATCTGTGGAGAAGAGTGAATGAGGCCTTCAGAGATCATGAGCAGCAATCTAATATGCAATCATTGATCATCCCTGTCCAGAGGAAAGAAGAAAAATGAAAATAGAAATATGCATGCAAACAAATAGTTAAATGGAAAAACGAACCATAAGAACACCAGTCTCCACAAACGTAAAGCCAGAAGAACCATGATGATACCTGACCACCATTACCAACTGCAATCACATCAAATGATCCTAGATAAAGTGGGAGAAAAAATGCAGAACAAAATGAAGAATTATAAAAGGCACCAGGTTTACAAGTTTTGTCAAATGGGTGAAACACCCAAGACTATGTTAATTATTCACTCTCAATCTCTGAATTGAAGTAATTTATGTTATACAATAATCAATCATAATGAAAGATTTACTTAGGGACAAAGTTCAAAGACTTAAAAAAGGAGGAGAGAAAGCAAGAATCACCAGAAAAAAAGAGAATCAACTAATAGTGTATTAAAGACATTGCAATGGATGAGTTCAAACAAAATGTGCATGGGATGCTCAATGGAAAACCAATGGTTTGTCCTTTAAAAATCTACTGAATTTACTTTGAAAATTATTTGAAATAGACTACTGAAAGACAATTCATAACTCATCTTGAAGTGTAATGCTATCTGTGTTAGTCCGGGTAGACTAGAGGAACAAATTTCAGAGACATGCATATAGGTATAAGGAAAGGGTTTATATACAAAAGAAATGTGATACTAAGAAGGCATCCCAATCCAGTCCAGTGCAAAGTCATAAGTCCAATAATAACCCATATGCCTGAAGTCAGTCTATAAAGTCTGCTTCCGACTCAGGAAGTCACAGGTCAGTGGGTGCAGAATTCTGGCACTGGCAGGGTTCTCCCCAAGGCTCCTCACTTCCAGGGCTCAGGTCCAAAAACAGCATGCCACTCCAGCTTCAGAGGTCTGTCTTCATCAGGGCTAAGCCATGTGTTCTCTCCACCGGCTACTCCAGCCTCCCAGCCACCACCATTCTGTGTTGCCTGTGGTTAATCATCTCTCAAACTAACTCCCAACAACTGGGGAAGATAGCTTGTCATCTTCACGAGGGAAATATTGCGAGATTTCCCTGGAATCTCAGGTGAAAGCCATGCCCACATAGAGGCCTCATCGGCTACTCAATGGCTATCTCCAGAATAACAGGCTAGACTCCACCCTTACATTTCAATTAAAAAATTAACATAAGGACATGACTGCCACAGACCAGCCCTTGTTAATTTTATACTTTCACATAACTCTAACCATATGTAACCCTCAAATAAACAATAAAATTATTTTTATATCTAACAGGATAAAACTAAGATACATATAAGTCAACATGCGTCACCATTGTTTGAAAATAACATTCTATAAGTGAACAAAACAATAGATATCCTGTGCCTTACAATTGTAGTTACAAAATATCTACACCTTCATTCTATAATCTTATGAATGCATATTCTACCACCTATAAGAGTTTGCAAGCCAAACTACCTCATGCCTTCATTCCCCCATTTTGGGTATCTAATTTCTATATTGCCCACTTACACCAACCCAGTGCTGTAAGGAAACAATCATATCTTTCAACGTGAAAATCTTCATTCCAGTTGGAAACTCATGAAGTGTATGTCCATTAGCAAAGTCAAATCAGGACATCCATAAAGTCAGCAATAATATGCACCAGGTCACAGACTTAAATCGCTTCTCTTCCTCTGGTCGGGTTCTGGTCAACTCAATGTGGGCTTTTCTACTTAGCCTCATCACAGTGGCCATTGGTTGCCTTCCTTTAGACCAAGGACCCAACAAATTCTCAACATCCCTAGCTCTCCCATACTAGGTCATGAACTTTAGACCAGTAAACACACTCTCGTCTCCCCGTTTTTCTGTGAACCAAGTCTCCGGGTGTCAGTGACAGAAGTCAACCTGGCTCTTTATTGCCGCATTTCTCCTGCTTTTACGGACAAGCAGTAAATCTGGGTGGTCACCTAACAAGCATTTCAGCTTGCCACAAGTTGCCTTTAACATTCAGACTCAGAAAGTCTGTGAAAAAATAAATATCTCTAGAAATCCACAAAAACCTCATCACTACAAAGATTGAATAAATCTATACACCCAACACTAAGACGGCTGATGAAAAGATTGAAAAATTCTACCAACTCCTTCAATCTGAAATTTATTTAGCATATGAGCTAGGTGCATTGGCAGTTATTGGAGATTGGAAAGCAAACCTTGCAGAAAAGAAGGAGCAATAATTGGAAAAGATTGCTTTAGTGATAAAAAGGAAGCAAGAAATCAAAGGTTGCCTCACTTAGTTAAGTGACTGTGCCAGTAAGGAATATTGAAAATTCCACAGATTATACAAAGAACAGAAAGAGCTGGATTGGAAAATGTACTGCTAGAATGCTCCTAGAGTTGAGGCCAAAGATATATGCCTCAGATATACATGATCAACAGGAACAAGTCTCTAGAAAAAACTCATGCTTAGTGAAGTAGTAAGACAGCAAAAACCAGAAAGATCTCTGAGGAGAGAGATTTCCACTGCAGTTGCACCAACGGGCTATAAGAAAATGCTGGAGGATGGCAAAGGATTTCACTGGGCTTTGTTCTCTTCTGTAGGGAGAGCTGCTAGTCAGAACTGACTGGAAGGCATCTAGCAAACATCAACATCAACAATGAAGACAAAACTATATTCCTATAAATTATTTAAATTTTGTGAGATACTGGAAACTGAATAATAAAGATAGAATGTTTCCAAAGACAGTGGGCAAAAATGAGGCATTCAGATTAGAAATAATTCAAAATATGACTGCGGAAGAACTGCATTCATAAAGACTGTTTGGAACATAATGATGTGAAAGGAGAAAAGCCTTGGGACATAAAACCTTTGAGACCTTTATTTGCACACATAGCACAACTCAAATTAAGGTGAAAGAGCTGAAAAACATTTATGAATACCTGAAACTTGGGATGTATGAAGCATGAACCTAAGAAAATTGGAAGTCTCGACAATGAAATAGAATGTATAAAATTGACATTTAGGTGTTAGTTGAAATTAACTGATATTGGCTATTTTATATCAGACATTTGTGGTTTTCTACACTTGAAATAACAGAGTCAAGAGAAATAGTATTGTTCTTCATCATAAAAAAGGACATTTAGTGATGCAATATGAAATAAAATGCCTGTGATTGACAAATCCTCAGAAAAGCTGAATTATATGAATGAGAATGTAGTATCAGGTTTATAAAAAGTTTTCGATATGTAGATGATGCAGTCTGGTTTGCTGAAAATGAGGGGAGATTTTACTTGCTGATGAAGAATTAGGATTGAAGCCTTCAGTATGCATCACAATCGAATATAAAGAAGACCTAAATTCTCAAAACTGGGCTAATAATGTCACACCATAAAGTAGCGGCAAAAAAACTGCCAAAGATCCTTTCTTACTTAGATCATAATCAATGTTTATGGATGATAGCAATCAAGAGATTAAATGATACATTGGAGTGGGGAAATTTGCACAATATATCTTTAGAGTCTTGGAAATCAAGGATAGTATTTTGAGAAGCAATGTGTACCTGACCAAGTCATGGTATTTCCATTGCCTCACATGTGAAAGCTGGTCATTGAATAAGAGAGATTGAACAAGAATCCATGTATTTGAACCACTGTGCTGGCTAAGAATATTGAAACTCCATGCATTGATTCCCAATAGAGCAGGCAAATCTCTTTTGGAAGGAGTACAGCCAGAATGCCCTCTAGAGGGAAGGATTGCAAGATTTCACAATCTTGCCTCATGTACTTTTGACCAGTTATAAAAAGAGATACCATGTTTGAAATCATGGGGTGGTAAGAAGAGGAAGCCACTTGCAAACTGGATTTAGCTACAAACAAGGACTCAAATATATGAACAATTATGAAGTTGCAGGGGGGCGAGGGGCGATTCTCTCAGTTGAGCATAGGATCTTCATGAGTCAGATGCAACTGAAAAGCATTTAGAAACATCAGAAGTGATGGAGCGATTCTAAGCACAACCTGCTCCCTGGGGCATAGATGAACTGAAGAGTCAAGGATCTTCTACCCTTGAAGAAATTAAGTCATATTTCTGTAATTCTAAAGTTATTTAGACCTAAATGTTTGCCCTATTAAAACAAAAATTATAAATAAGCAAATGAATAAAATATGCAGTACAAAGTTATATTATCTAATATTTTTGAACAATGTGAACTTATTAGTCACTACAGTTTCATGTATATATCATTCTTTCTAGCATTTTATTGGGAGTTCTTACAGTTATAATATATCATATTTCAGGCACATATTTTTAGAGTAATAAAATGTTGGTGGTATTATTAAAAGCTCAATGAGAAGAAAACCGTATATAAGTAAGATGTTGGGCTAGCATATTTTTAGTAATTACTCTAAAATATCCTCAATTGCAATATTCTTACAGATATAACATATCATATTTCAGGCACTTATTTTTAGAGTAATAAAATGCTGGTGGTATTATTAAAAGCTCAATGAGAAGAAAACCGTATATAAGTAAGATGTTGGGCTAGCATATTTTTAGTAATTACTCTAAAATATCCTCAATTGCAACATTTAAAGCACTAAGAAAGTTTTCCATGCCAGAATAGCAGACTCTACCACATGTCAATTGTAAATTTTATGAGCAGAATTACACAATTATTTAGAGTTTCATGGGAACTTCTTTTATAAATCTAAGTTCTTGAACACAGAACTACCTCATGTGTCTTCATATGGCATTGACAAACCATATATTAAAAATATATCTATGATATACCACAGTTGTAGTTAAACATTCAGCTTTCCTCAGATGCTCATGAAGAGCTAAAATTCTTTTTTAAATCATGTAGATGTCATATTGAAGTGCTCCTTCATTATGTCAAGTGATCTTAAAGCATAGCCTGGAGGTTTTGTAAAAAAGTTATTGACTTTTGGATGGCAATTGCTTGATATCCTTGTTTTGTTATTAAGAAATATATTTTGCTAAATACTAATTCAAAGAACGCATGATCACTTCTTCAAAACTTCTTGTATTCCACCTGGAAGAAACAATAAGGAAGTCAACGCACTTATTTTCTTGGTACTAACTGCTCAAATCACATAGGTTAGGTATCTACACATGCGCCCTGCTTCTAAATTTAAAATGATATCTAATCAGTATCATTTCCCTAAACTTTGAAGTTCATGTCAGATCTGCTTTGAAGCCTACACCATGACTTCAGAGAATCTTTTTTTTTTTCTGTTATAAACAGTGTAATTCCTCTATGCATATAGGTTTCACTACTTGTCTGTCAGTTTGTCATACTGGAGTGACTTCTGTCCTACTAAATTCTATGTCATTTGTATTTCAAATGCCAGCAGAGTCACCCAAAATGAACTGGTCTGTGTTCAGATGTCAGATGACAAACAGACTATGAAGAAGGATTTGCCTGTCTACTTAGGAAATACATAGCCTCTGAAAATCTTATGCATAGCTTTTGGAACATTCTCAGATACTGGGCACTTATTGATTGAAAGCAGAACATTATCCAAGAAAATTCTTGAGCTTGAGAACTCAAAATGTGATGGAAAGAAAGCACCTTTCTCAGAATGGAATCCATCATAGTACCATGAATTGAATGAAAGCTGTGGGCAGGGTCTTCATAATCTTGCTGCTATGATCTAATGATCAGACTTGATGATATGCTAATAATGAATCTTAAAAATATAGAAGTCATCCAAAATGAACTAGAATGCATAAAATCAATGTACATAGCATTAGTAATCTGAAATGATCTGGTATTGGTAATTATACACAAGAAAATTATGTGATTCACTATGCTTGCCAGTAATGACACTATCCAGATGAACGGTGTCGTATTTATTGTCAAAAAGGACATTTCAAAATCAATCTTGAATAAAAATCTCCCTGTGGTTGGATTATATTTTCCTTTACTCAATTTATGCAACAAGCATAAAAACTAAGTGATGACAAAATTGAAAAATGCTACCAAAGACCCGAATTAGAAAATGACCGAACATTCAATCAAGATACACTGATTATCTATTCATGGATTGCAAAACATTCATAGAGGAAAGAACATGCTCATTGCGATGGAAAGATTAATTCATAAAATTTTGCGAGACTACATATTGTACTAACAAATGCTTTTTTAAAACAACAGCAAATGTTACTCCAAATATGAACTTCTCTGGGAGGAAGGCACAGGAATCAAATTGATTAAATTTGTGGAAAGAGAAAATGGAGAAGCTCAATATCTGCAGCCAAAAGCAGGTCGGGAACTGACTATGGAACAGTTCATACATAAGTTAAGGATAAAGCTGAAGCAAATGAAAACAAGTCTGTGAGCCAAAATTACATTCTTGAGTCTACCTCATCTGTATTTTGAAAGCATCTCAAAAACATTTGACACGTCCAACACGTCATGAGCAGAGGGAGGATATGAAGAGCAGTATCGTTGAAGACAGCCAAAGTCAGTAAAAGACAGGAGAGAAATAAAATATCAAAGTTGATGTTAGGAGAGACTCTGAAATGTGCTCTTGATTGAAGAGTAGCTAAGGCAAGTGGCAGAGAGGATGAAGTCAAAGAGTTGAACAGAAACTTTCAAAGGACAGCTTAGGAAGACAGAGTTAAATACTATCAGGAAATGCGTGAACACCTAGAGTTAGAAAACCCAAAAGGAAGAACACACTCAGCATATCTTAAACTGATATAACAGAGGAAAAACCCAAGCCCCACATTGCAATAATTAAATACTCTTTGAGCAAAATACTGAATGATGAATGAAGTGTCATAGAACATTTAGGAAAAAAAATAGAGCCTCTGTTAGTAAAGAGAAGTGGTTGACATTCCACCATGCCAGGAGGGGGTATATGAAAAAACAAAACAAAGAATCCAATGGTGCTGAAAGATGAAGTTGAAGCCACACTCAAAGAGGCCAAAAGAAGCCTACAGGGATTGATTGAATAACAAGTGAAATATTTCAAGAAATTGATTAAACCTTGAATGAACTTATTCATCTATTCCAAAAAGTTTATTTGGCCAACCAACCAGAAGAGATCCATATTTGTATCCATTCCAAATCACAGTGACAAAACGAATGATCAAATTATTTCACATGCGAGTAAAATTTTGCTGAAGATCATTCAACAAGGGTTGCAGCAGCATATTGACTGGGGGCTGCCAGAGATCAGACTGGCTTCTGAAGAAGTCATGGAAGAAGGGATATAATTTCTGATACCAGATGTATCTTGGCCAAAAGTAGAAGATTACAGAAAGATGTTTACTTATGGTCTATTGACGATATCATTGTACTCATCTACATGGATAATAACAAGATATAGCTATCTTTGGGAAGAATGGCAATTGCAGGATATTTCATTATCTATGTGCAAAATTTGTAATGGATCAAGAGGTAGTTATGAGAATGGGAATGATGCATGGTTTTAAATTAGGAATGGCTTTTGTAAGGCTTATATCATCTTACCATATTAATTTAACCTATATGATGAACAAATAATCACAGGTTCTGACTTTTTTTGTTTTTTTTATCATTTTACTAGGGGCTCATACAACTCTTATTAAAAAAATCCAACTTTTGAATAGGAATGCAGTATCCAAATTGGAAGAAGCCTTATTAGCAATCTGTGACATGCAGATGGCACAAACTAGTGTGCTGCAAATGATGAAGACTTGAAGCTCTTGCTGATGTATTTAAGGATTGTAACCTCAGTAGGGACTAAGAATCAAGTAAAGAAGACCAAAATCCTCAGAAGTATATCATTTGGTTAAATCAGGATAAATAGAGAAAATATCGAAGATGTCAATAATTTTTTTTCTTGCTAGGTCATGGAAGCAGTAATAGAGGAATCAAAAGATGTGTTGAATTGGGTAAATTTGCTGCATAAGACCTTTCTAGCATATTGAAAATCAAGGATATTCCTTTCAGGAGTCAGGTGTGCTGTACCAATAATTCTTTTAACGACCTCCATTGCACGTGAGAGTTGGTCACTGAATAAAGAGGGCTGTAGAAGAATCTCTGCATTTTTGTGTCACTGAACATTGACTGCTCCTAAGAACTCTAAAAGGACAAGATGTTACATCTCAGAAGAAGACTAGCAAGAGTGCTACTTAGAAAAAAACAAGCAAACCAACAGTGAGGCTTCATCTTCCAAACTCTGAGCTTCTTATTAGGAGACATCTGTTCCCGGAGAAGGACATGATGCTTGGTGAAATAGATGGGCAGAAGAAAACAGAAGACCCTCAAAGTCATTGTGTTAGGCAGGGTTCTCTAGAGAAACAAAAGTATATATATATATACACATACACACACAAACGTATATATATATATATATACACAAAAGTATATGTATATACAAAAGTATATGTATGTATAATATAGCATAAGAAATAAACAGTTAATTAATCTATAAAGCAGTACAAATGGCTTGGTGCAATTCACTTGCATGAGCTAATACACTGGCAGTCCTTTGAGTCTTGAGGACCACCGAGCAGTCCTCTGTAGAGCAATTTGGGCTATCCAGCCACAGGCAGCAAACAGCAAGGTCACCAACAGTCTGCCAGATGACAAAGTCTGACAGTCCCCAGTTTAAGACATGTATATTCCAGGGCATGTGGTGAAGCAGAGCTTGACGAAACCTCAACTCACAGTGACAGGCCACGGATTAGGTGTCCCACGGGTAGTGTAGCTTGTAAATCGAGGCACAGGAAGAACAAGGCAGCCAGCTGGTCCAAAAATCCAAAAGCAATAGAGGAAGGGCAAGGATCGCTGAGCCATTTATATCTCAGTCCTTCAATTGGTCTCACATGTGTTTATTGGTCATGCGGTCACAACAAACCTACCTATCTTGGCTATGTTGGCACAACAAACCTATCTATCACAGTCATGTATTGACACAATGGCAGTAACAATAGGTTCAAACACAGGAAAAATACTGAGATAGTGCAGTACTGGGAGATAATTTGTTCCATTGTGTACAAGGTTATTATGCACTGGAACTGACTTAAAGGGACCTAACAACAACTAGAAGAATTTGTGCATGTGTTGCATCATTGATATTGCCATTCATGAAAAACTAGAGATCTATTTTGAGTGCCAAGATAGCGATAGAATGAATGGGTACTAAATGAAAGAATGTTTTAAAAAGAAACATAAAAGTGCTAACAAAATTAATATTACATGGCATTTTTTATTGTTAGCTTTCAACATGGTTTTCATTGATTTTTTTTTCTGAACATAAAACAAGCCCAACCATAGTTACTTAATTGGCTGGTGTGGATGTAGACACCTCAAGAGAATATCGCTTCCATCAAAACAAGACTGCGTTATCCTGCCACAGGTAACTGGACAAAGATTTATTGCTTCTACAGGAAGTGTGAAAAATCAAAGTATTTTGTTCGTGAAGAAGGTGCCAGGAGTGTTCATGCAGCAAAATAATTGCTCCAAATCAATGCAAAGAAAGGATGCAATACCACTGGATTGATAATTATTATGCTTTCTGTCTAGTTTTAAAGGATTTTTTTCTTCATAACTTCTCATTTGTATTATTTAGTAAAGGCTTCTTAATGTTTCATGAATAAAAGAAAAGGTATACTTATTTTCCCTTCAATACACATATTTTATCATAATAAATTGGAACTGAGTCATTTGTGTTCATAATGACCCTATATAGAGTTGATGTAACTCTAATTTTGGGGGGGGGGAGTGGAGCAGACACCCTCACTTTTTCCATCAGAGTAGCTGATGTAGCAGGAATGTAGCAGGAAATGTAGCAGGAAAGAACTTGGATACAAGTCAAAACTTCAAGGATACACATCCGAGTTCAATATGATCATCTGCACACAGGTGCATATTGACAGACAATCAGAGATGTCTTTGATAAAGAGTGTCTAGCCTGGAGTTTGTTTTGGTCTCTGTTCTTTGCTTTGTAGATTACTTTCACTGCACCTGGCCTTTTAGATAATGTTGTTCCAAGAGTGTTAGTTATCAATTTTTAAAAATCTGAGTAAATGCAACTATTCATGTATTCCCAAATTTTAGTATTAATAAAGAGAGACACAGCTCAATTCTTTGCTACACACGGGAATGAGCTGCAGTCTTCTGTCTTATTTTATGTGCTTGTGTTTCCTCAGTTTTCATTTTTTTACATCAGCATATCAACTTTGAAGTTAGACCCTGCCTTGAGGCTTCTCCCTTTGGAGTATTCATTTCATATTTATTAACCCTATTAATTGTATTTGTTCATTAAATTTAATTCGGTTTTATTCCATTTGGTCAATCAATACCATAAGCTTGAAGGAATCTCTATACAGACATTTATTAAAAATATTTTATTAGTTAATAAGAGTTAAAAATAATATC